>JAAAWM010010948.1:0-56330 GCA_036873465.1 Thinopyrum obtusiflorum | reverse complement strand
CAATGAAAGCACCAATGTCGGTGTCAAAACCGGCGGATCTCGGGTAGGGGGTCTCAAACTGTGCGTCTAGGCCGGATGGTAACAGGAGGCAAGGGACGCGAAGTTTTACCCAGGTTCGGGCCCTCTTGATGGAGGTAAAACCCTACGTCCTGCTTGATTAATATTGATGATATGGGTAGTACAAGAGTAGATCTACCACGAGATCGGAGAGGCTAAACCCTAGAAGCTAGCCTATGGTATGATTGTTGTTCTGTATGTTGTCCTACGGACTAAAACCCTCCGGTTTATATAGACACCGGAGAGGTTAGGGTTACACAAAGTCGGTTACAATGGTAGGAGATCTACATATCCGTATCGCCAAGCTTGCCTTCCACGCCAAGGAAAGTCCCTTCCGGACACGGGACGAAGTCTTCAATCTTGTATCTTCATAGTCCAGGAGTCCGGCTGAAGGTATAGTCCGGCCATCCGGACACCCCCTAATCCAGGACTCCCTTAGGGTGTTTGAGGAAATGACACGGGTACTGAAAATTTTGCTATGTGGGAGTCAAACACAGGAGTGAAATGTCGGGGCTATTGAAAATTTTGATGATAGTGCATCGCACATGGTCCGAAGATAGCAACCATGTGTTATGAAATAGAAAAACCCTCGAGGCGGGCAGATATTTTCTAGGGATGCAGGAGGGATTGGGAAGAAGAAACATCGCACACGGTCCGAAGATAACAACCATGTGTTATGAAACAGAAAAACCCTCGAGGCGGTCATCTATTTTCTAGGTATGTAGGCGGGATTGGGAACAAGAAACATCGCACATGGTCCAGAGATAACAACCGTGTGTTATGAAACATAAAAAACCCTCGAGGCGGGCAGATATTTTTGAGTGGGTGAGCCTCGTGGAACCCAATGTACTGTGCGGATGTGTGCGTGACAGGGGCACCGTCGTGGCACACGATTAGTTTGAGTAAATCGTGTCTGTTGCGTCATCCAACTTGTCTAATGTTCATAAATTTGGCGAAAAATGACGCGGGAGAGGGTCATAACACGAACACACTTGCATGTGGACCAAATTTATGTATGAAAAGGGTGGTTTGATTTTCAAATACCAAATGCAACTTCTATGTGGCACCTATCTCGCAAAGCGCATAGTATTGCTTGCCCCCCCTTGTGTCGGCACGAAGGTAATCCTAAGCTATGAATGCATGCCCCTCCCCCCCAACGGAGGTTCACCAAGCAAAGTGCGAAGTGGCTAGTAGCCCCCCTCCCCCCTCGTGTCGGCACGAAGGGAATCCTAAGCTATGGATGCATGCCCCCCAACTGAGGTTCACCTAGCAAAGTGCGAAGTAGCTAGCAGCCCCCCTCCCTCGTGTCAACACGAACGGAATCCTAAGCTATGAATGCATGATCCCCCCCAACCGAGGTTCACCTAGCAAAGTGCGAAGTAGCTAGAAGCCCCCCTCCCTCATGTTGGCATGAAGGGAATCCTAAGATATGAATGCATGCCCCCCAACCGAGGTTCACCCTAGCAAAGTGCAAAGTAGCTAGCATCCCCCTCCCTCGTGTCGGCACGAATGGAATCCTAAGCTATGAATGCATGCCCCCCAACTGAGGTTCACCTAGCAAAGTGCGAAGTAGCTAGCAGCCCCCTCCCTCGTGTCGGCACGAAGGGAATCCTAAGCTATGTGTAGCGATCCGACCTCTGACGGTCAAATCTCTGTGCATAAGTGTCATCCCTGGGTCGGTAATGCTGACACACACAGTACTCGAGGATTTATAACAGAGTTCAATCACACAGTTATTACATCGAATGTCTCAAAAGAGAACTATTATAATAATATGGCTGAAGGCCATCTAACTAAGATAACAGCGGAAGCTTCGAAGGTAAATGAGTCCATCAACTCCAACGGCATAGCTAAGTGCACAAAAACGACCTAGCTCACCTTACTCTTCGCCTGAGAACTCTGCAACATAATTCGTTGCAGCCTATGTAGGTCAGCACATGGAATATGCTAGCAAAATAACACTATAGAGCAATGAAGAAAATAATAGCTTTAACTATATGCATATATGGCTGGTGGAGGCTCTATGGTTATCATTTGCATAAAGCTAGGTTTTCCCTACAACAAAGGAATATATTTTATTTAACTACAAAGTTTGTTGAAAACATTGAGAAGGTTTCTCCAACTCAATCCCAAAATAATAATTATCAACCCAACAAATTAATTAAGTAGAGTGATGAGATCAAGTCAATAATTCAGGTACCGGATACTCAAGATGTCAGGAACTCTCGCAGTGCGGTGTCTACATCAGGGTTTAACTGTGCCCCGATGGAAGCTGTTTTATTGGGGTCCATTGGATGGACCTGGAATTTGACTATTTCATCCGCCGGTTTAAAGGAGGTGGACTTGGATCTTTTGTCGAGTACCACATCGTCCCTATTTACCGTGGAGCGCAGCGCAGTCAGTTCCTCAGCCGCTAGGGCTTCGGATAGTGCCTCGAGGGCCCGTGCGGCTGTCTTGTTTTCGGCGCGGAGTGCTATGTCCGGATCACTAGCGAGAGTGATTATCCCGTTAGGCCCGGGCATCTTGAGCTTCATGTACCCATAATGGGGTATTGCTTGGAAGATTGTAAACGCTTCCCGCCCTAGCAGAGCGTGATAACCGCTGCTGAACGGAGCCACATGAAATGTGACCTCTTCGGACCTGTAGTTATCCGGCGTGCCGAACACCACATCTAGTGTGATTTTTCCTGTACAGCAAGCTTCCCGACTGGGGATTATTCCTCTAAAGGTTGTGCTTCTTCGCTCAATGTGGTTCCAGTCTATTTCCATTTTTTGAAGGGTTTCCTCATAAATGAGGTTCAATCCGCTGCCGCCGTCCATGAGTACCTTGGTAAGACAAAAGCCGTCCACTATTGGACTGAGGACCAATGCGGCTGGTGCTCGGGCTATTCGGAATTTAGGTTCATCACTGGCGTTAAAGGTAATAGCCGTGTCACTCCATGGGTTTATTGTTGCTACTTGGTAGACTTCAGCAAGGCTGCGGAGTGTCCTTTTTCGCATATTATTTGATGCAAAAGTATCAAAGACTGTTAATACCGTATTGGTGTCTCTGGGGTGGCTTTCTGTGGCCTCCGGAATTAGGAGATCTTCGCCAATTTTGGCCACCTGCCAGAGTATCCAACATGCTCTAAGGCTGTGAGTTGGTGTGGCATCCTCTGTACTGTGAATTTTACAGGGTCCATTAAGCCATCCTTCCAGTACAGTTCCATGCCCTGTAGAGGGTTTTTTCTTTTTGGTGTTTGACCTAGGTGTCTGGCGATGATGCCCCCTTTTAATTCGGACTGGGTTTGTATTCAGGGCCGGATCGTTCCAAAATTTTATTTTGGTTTTCCAGGCGCTTTCCATCGCACAATACTTTTGTACAATGGACGCCATGTCAGCGAAGCGTGTAATAACACGGCGACTTATGGCGTTGAGGATTCCCTTGTCCGTGCAATTATTGCAGAAGATTGAGATTGCATCTTCCTCGCGGCATTCCCTTATCCTGTTCCTAACCAGGAGGAATCAGGCCCAGTAATGATGTACTGTTTCTTCGGGCTCTTGCCTGATTTGGGATAGATCGCTTATGTTCGGGTGGGTGGGTGGAATTAAATCCGAAGCCTCATCCCATCTGAGGCTCAGAGGCCAAGGAATTTCCGAACTCGAAAATGTGGATTCTTGGATGTTGTCCAATGAGTCCAGCCCGTCGCCTGACTCTAAGTTCAGGTCTTGAGTGATATCCTCCCCTCCGCGGGTATCTGGCTTGGAGGGATCGGGAATCCGGACGTAGCTAGTCCTTAAGATAGATGAAGGGTCGCCGCACTGTCCCTCTACCACGGCAACGTGATGGGTGACTTGGGGAGAGTTAATCTCTCTCAGATCGGGTTTAGGCCCAATCTGGTCGTAATCCGTAGCGACTCCCAGGGCGGCGATGCGATCCAAGAGCTCGTTTATGGAGGATAGCTCCATTGGATCTAACTGCTCGGCGAGTTCCGAGCTGACATGAAGATTGTTTTTGATGGCTCGAGAGGTCATCATCGGCGCAGAAGCTGAATAGGCGGTCATAAGAAAACCACCTAGCCGGAGGGTTTGGCCGACAGCCAAAGCTCTCTTAGCAATGGTGCCGTCTTTAAAGACGGGGCGAGGCATCCTTCCTGATGGCGACGACACAGCCCCCCCCCCCCCCCCCCCCCCCCCCCCCCCCCCCCCCCCCCCCCCCCCCCCCCCCCCCCCCCCCCCCCCCCCCCCCCCCCCCCCCCCCCCCCCCCCCCCCCCCCCCCCCCCCCCCCCCCCCCCCCCCCCCCCCCCCCCCCCCCCCCCCCCCCCCCCCCCCCCCCCCCCCCCCCCCCCCCCCCCCCCCCCCCCCCCCCCCCCCCCCCCCCCCCCCCCCCCCCCCCCCCCCCCCCCCCCCCCCCCCCCCCCCCCCCCCCCCCCCCCCCCCCCCCCCCCCCCCCCCCCCCCCCCCCCCCCCCCCCCCCCCCCCCCCCCCCCCCCCCCCCCCCCCCCCCCCCCCCCCCCCCCCCCCCCCCCCCCCCCCCCCCCCCCCCCCCCCCCCCCCCCCCCCCCCCCCCCCCCCCCCCCCCCCCCCCCCCCCCCCCCCCCCCCCCCCCCCCCCCCCCCCCCCCCCCCCCCCCCCCCCCCCCCCCCCCCCCCCCCCCCCCCCCCCCCCCCCCCCCCCCCCCCCCCCCCCCCCCCCCCCCCCCCCCCCCCCCCCCCCCCCCCCCCCCCCCCCCCCCCCCCCCCCCCCCCCCCCCCCCCCCCCCCCCCCCCCCCCCCCCCCCCCCCCCCCCCCCCCCCCCCCCCCCCCCCCCCCCCCCCCCCCCCCCCCCCCCCCCCCCCCCCCCCCCCCCCCCCCCCCCCCCCCCCCCCCCCCCCCCCCCCCCCCCCCCCCCCCCCCCCCCCCCCCCCCCCCCCCCCCCCCCCCCCCCCCCCCCCCCCCCCCCCCCCCCCCCCCCCCCCCCCCCCCCCCCCCCCCCCCCCCCCCCCCCCCCCCCCCCCCCCCCCCCCCCCCCCCCCCCCCCCCCCCCCCCCCCCCCCCCCCCCCCCCCCCCCCCCCCCCCCCCCCCCCCCCCCCCCCCCCCCCCCCCCCCCCCCCCCCCCCCCCCCCCCCCCCCCCCCCCCCCCCCCCCCCCCCCCCCCCCCCCCCCCCCCCCCCCCCCCCCCCCCCCCCCCCCCCCCCCCCCCCCCCCCCCCCCCCCCCCCCCCCCCCCCCCCCCCCCCCCCCCCCCCCCCCCCCCCCCCCCCCCCCCCCCCCCCCCCCCCCCCCCCCCCCCCCCCCCCCCCCCCCCCCCCCCCCCCCCCCCCCCCCCCCCCCCCCCCCCCCCCCCCCCCCCCCCCCCCCCCCCCCCCCCCCCCCCCCCCCCCCCCCCCCCCCCCCCCCCCCCCCCCCCCCCCCCCCCCCCCCCCCCCCCCCCCCCCCCCCCCCCCCCCCCCCCCCCCCCCCCCCCCCCCCCCCCCCCCCCCCCCCCCCCCCCCCCCCCCCCCCCCCCCCCCCCCCCCCCCCCCCCCCCCCCCCCCCCCCCCCCCCCCCCCCCCCCCCCCCCCCCCCCCCCCCCCCCCCCCCCCCCCCCCCCCCCCCCCCCCCCCCCCCCCCCCCCCCCCCCCCCCCCCCCCCCCCCCCCCCCCCCCCCCCCCCCCCCCCCCCCCCCCCCCCCCCCCCCCCCCCCCCCCCCCCCCCCCCCCCCCCCCCCCCCCCCCCCCCCCCCCCCCCCCCCCCCCCCCCCCCCCCCCCCCCCCCCCCCCCCCCCCCCCCCCCCCCCCCCCCCCCCCCCCCCCCCCCCCCCCCCCCCCCCCCCCCCCCCCCCCCCCCCCCCCCCCCCCCCCCCCCCCCCGGGGGTCGTTAAAATAGAACCCCGATAATTTTGGTATAACTTCGACATGAGGGGGGAGGGGGTCGTTAAGACATAACCCCGATAATTTCAGTATAACTTCGACATGAGGGGGGAGGGGGTCATTAAAACATAACCCTGATAATCCACTAATCCATTGCTCATATGCATATGATTCCTTGTTGTGATTAGGTCTATGTTTTCCACTAATCCATCTCTGATGGTTGTATATTGCCATGTTGTAATATTTGCAGAAACTATGGAACACGACAGAGACTTAGAACAAGAAGAGGCGTTGGAGGAAATAATCCGCGACAGAGATGATGATCATGATATCATGTCACAGTTTGTCAATGACTTCGATGGTGAGGGAAGAGAAGATGACGGCTCCGCCAGTGTTGGAGCCTTAACTGTTGCCAAGTCCGGCGAGGTATATATATGAATTAAGCCTCTGCTGACTAGATGCATTAATTGTTTTGTATGTACATATATTAACGCTTCTTTCTTCTTTTAGCCCTCTGGATTGAGCCAAACTTCTATAAGGAGACGAGGCCCGAAGAAAAGGTTGGGCGAGAATGAAAGGTTCACGATCGAACAAGTCGATCGAGATGGCAAACTGACTGTTCCCAAGCGGACCCAAGACCGATTTATACATCAGTGCAGAGTTGTTGTTAGGGACACCGTCCCGATCAGCATCAAAGAATGGAATAAGAAGAAGGACGATGGAGTTTCTTATGTCGACGATAGATGCAAAGATGAGCTTTGGAACTCGCTCATGATAAATTTCAGCCTACCACCAGAGGAGGATCCAAATAACCCAGTTATACAGGGAAAATTCAAAAAATGGGCTCTTAAGAAGATGGCAAAACAATTGAAGAACTGGAAGAAAAGATTGAACGAACAGTTTGTCGAGAAAGACGAGACTCCAGAATTCACCGGTCAATATGCGAAGATAAAAGATCACTGGCCCGCATTTGTGGTGTACAAGAAATCAGAGAAAGCTAAGAACAGGTCACAGACAAAAAAGCTAAATGCTGCAAAGAAGCTGTATCACCATGTTATTGGGTCAGGTGGCTACAAGTCTGCCCGGCCTACGCGGGACAAAGCTGAGAACGACCTGCTTGTTAAAGGGATCCAACCAGCGACATTGAACTGGCCCGAACAGGCAAGGACTTGGTTCTTCGGGCATGGGGGAACTTTGGACCCAGAAACAGGGAAGTGTGTTTACACGAAAGAACAACTTGAAACACCCATCATAATGATTCAGGAAGCAATCAAGGACGTGGAGGAAGGGAGGTTCCATCCCGACAGAGAGAAGGAAGAGCTGTCACGCGCCCTCGGGAATCCTGAACACCCTGGACGAACACGAGGCACATCAGGCTCCGTTTTGTGGGTGCATTTGTTTACCGACAACACTAGTTATAGAACCCGAGGGAGAAAGAAGAAAGAGGATGCAGACCAGATTCACAAGGTAGAAGAAAGATTAGCGTTGTAGGAGAAGAAACTAGAGGCACTTACCAGTCAGCGAGCTACTGGCCCACCATCTCAGCAGCACGAAGATCCTTCATTCAATACTGCCCATGAAGCTACCCCACCATCTCAGCGAAAAAGCAGCGTGGCTTCCACAGAGCTCTTTCGGGCTGATATCACGGCTCCTCGCTACCCCGTGGATGATATCATGGAGAGGGAACATTGTGAGCTAATGGCGAAATGCAGCAACCTAACCTTGAAGGTGGCGGTCGGCTATGTCTTACCTCCTCGACCTGATGGAACTTTCCATTGCAATCCAATTCCAGATGGCTAAGCTATTGTCGGGGTGAATGAAGTTACCAATTACGGATTCGAGGGGCTGGACCTTGAGTACCCTGCAGGTGAAGGGGAGACTCATCTGGTAGATGCCGTAAGGACTACCATTCTATGGCCCCCCCCCCCCCCCCCCCCCCCCCCCCCCCCCCCCCCCCCCCCCCCCCCCCCCCCCCCCCCCCCCCCCCCCCCCCCCCCCCCCCCCCCCCCCCCCCCCCCCCCCCCCCCCCCCCCCCCCCCCCCCCCCCCCCCCCCCCCCCCCCCCCCCCCCCCCCCCCCCCCCCCCCCCCCATTTTATACACTTTTATATCATTTTTGGGGACTAACCTATTAACTTAGTGCCAAGTGCCAGTTCCTGTTTTTTGCCCTGTTTTTGTTTTACAGAAAATCAATATCAGATAAGATCAAATCGCCCCGAAACTTTTTGGAGATTTTTTTTCTGGAGATAAGGATCAATGCAAACTTGGGAGTCAAGGGAGAAGCTTCTGGAGGACTGGGCACGCCCCATGTGGGCCCCCTCTGCAGTGTTTTAACCTACTTGCACCTCTATAAATTCCCAGATATTCCAAAACCCTACAGGGAGTCCATGAAATACTTTTTCCGCCACCGCAAGCCTCTGTTCTCTCCAGGTCCCATCTGGAGGCCTTTTTCGGTACTCCGCCGGAGGGGGAACTCATCACAGAGGGGCTCTACATCATCCTTGCCGCCTCTCCGATGATGCGTGAGTAGTTCACCACAGACCTACGGGTCCATAGGTAGTAGCTAGATGTCTCTCTCTCTCTCTCTCTCTCTCTCTCTCTCTCTCTCTCTTTGTATCTCAATACAACGGTCCCCCCCCCCCCCCCCCCCCCCCCCCCCCCCCCCCCCCCCCCCCCCCCCCCCCCCCCCCCCCCCCCCCCCCCCCCCCCCCCCCCCCCCCCCCCCCCCCCCCCCCCCCCCCCCCCCCCCCCCCCCCCCCCCCCCCCCCCCCCCCCCCCCCCCCCCCCCCCCCCCCCCCCCCCCCCCCCCCCCCCCCCCCCCCCCCCCCCCCCCCCCCCCCCCCCCCCCCCCCCCCCCCCCCCCCCCCCCCCCCCCCCCCCCCCCCCCCCCCCCCCCCCCCCCCCCCCCCCCCCCCCCCCCCCCCCCGCTTGTGTTGTTGCCATAAAGGATAGCAAGTTGGGATGAATTCTTATATGCTTTTGTCTTGACTACATCATGTCATCATTCTTAATGCATTACTTCGTTCCTATGAACTTAATACACTAGATGCGTGCTGGATAGCGATCGATGTGTGAAGTAATAGCAGTAGATGTAGGCAGGAGTCGGTCTACTTGATTTGGATGTGATGCCTATATCATGATCATTGCCTTGGATGGCATCATAATTATTTGCTTTTCTATCAATTGCTCAACAGTAATTTGTTTACTCACCGTATGCTATTTTCTTCAGAGAGATGCCACTAGTGAATCCTACGGCCCCTGGGTCTACTTTTATTATAAGATCTATCTCGTTTACTTATACAAAAATACCAAAAATACTTACTGCACTTTTTTATCTTTTATTTATTTATCAATCTATCAATCTATCATATACCGTTTAATCTCGTTACTTGACCGCCGAGAGATTGATAACCTCTCGTTTGTGTTGGGTGCGAAGGTTTGTGTTTTGTGTGTAGGTGCTGTTTATGTGGTGTTGCTTGGTTCTCCTACTAGATTGATAACCTTGGTTTCTTAAATGAGGGAAATACTTACTCTACTATGCTGCATCATCCTCTCCTCTTCGGGGATAAAAATCCAACGCAGTCTACAAGTAGCACACACCTATCTTGAGAGAGCCACACGTTTATCATCATAATTTGTTAGAATACCCTATGCGCTTCACTTAATTTTTTTGAACTCGGCAGTTGCTCTAGTGCTTCACTTAAATCTTTTTGATCACGGGGGTGGCTAAATTTTGAAGAAATAAACTCTCACGCTTCACTTATATTATTTTGAGAGTTGATTGAAATTTTGAAGAAATAAATTCTCATGCTTCACTTATATTATTTTGAGAATTGACTAGATTAAAATTTTGAAGAAATGAATTCTCATGCTTCACTTATATTATTTTGAGAACCCCCCCCCCCCCCCCCCCCCTGAAGAAATATTTGCACTCTCATGCTTCACTTAAATCTTTTTGAGAGTTGACAATAGTAACGGTAATTTGCACAAGATATGAATTTGGTCCCAAAGTGATGAATATTCAAGAGGGCTATGATAAAAACTTTCATATAGATCATTGGATATGATAAGTGTGATTCCTTGCAATAGTTTTGTGATATGGAGATGATGATATGTGAGTCATGTTAGAGAGTAATTATGATTAAGTAAGAATATTCGTGCTAATGTTTGTGATTCCCTATGCATGCACGTCAAGTCAATAGTTATGCAAAGAAATTATATCCTACTTATGGTGCATTATTCAGTGTTAGTTATGTTCAATGCATGTTTATGACCGTTTTCATTTTTTGGTTGGTTGCTTCTCAATCTATTTGCTAGCCTTCATTTGTACTAAGCGGAAATACTACTTGTGCATCCAAAATCCTTAAACCCAGTTGTGCCAAATGAGTCCATTATATCTACCTATATGCGGTATTTCAATGCCGTTCCAAGTAAATTTGTGTGTGTCAACTCTAATTTTCAAAATAATTTTTCTGTTTTGTGTGCCCGTACCGCTCATGAAGCGGCAGGGGGTGGCCAATATTTTCCATGCTAGGTGTGTTATTCTCACGATGAGTGTTTATTCACTTATCATTGCACGAGAGTATGGTTGGTAATAGGGATGCCCAATCCCGCAATGAAATCAAAATTAATAGCAACAAAATTCCTTGGAAAGTGATGGTATGGAGGGCACCCATGGATACAGCTAGCCATGGATTCTAAAAGGAATGGTGGAAAGGAAATAAACTTTACTTTCTGTTTCGTAACCACCTATGATGTGTCTAGCATGGAAAATATTGGGAATTCTCGGTCGTTTTCGTTGACAGGAAAAGCATGCCTCTCAAAATATTTTTCTCTTTAATTTCATCTTTGAGCTCTGGCACATTTGACAAATCTCTACTTCCCTCTGCGAAGGGCCTATCTATTTAATTTTATGCAATTTTTATTTTTCTTGAGTCTCCATCTTCTCTTATAAAGCACCAACTAGAGAACACTATTGTCATACTTGTGCATTGGATGTAGCTAATATTTGAGTGTGTTTCATGAATGGATCAATGATTGAGCATAATGGGTTAGGGATAACTTTCTTTAGCGTTGATATTTTGAAAGACATGGTTGCTTGTTAGTATGCTTGAGTATCTATGTTTTCATGTCAAACTATAGACTATTGCTTTGAATCATTCAAGTCCAATGTCCATGCTATAAACGAAAAGAATATGTGATGAATATGTTAGGTAGCATTCCACATCAAAAATTCTGTTTTTATCATTTACCTACTTGAGGACGAGCAGAAATTAAGCTCGGGGATGCTGATACGTCTCCAACGTATCTATAATTTTTGATTGTTCCATGCTGTTATATTATCAATCTTGGATGTTTTTATAAGCATTTACAGCAATTATATATCATTTTTGGGGACTAACCTATTAACTTAGTGCCTAGTGCCAGTTGCTGTTTTCTGCCCTATTTTTCTTTTACAGAAAATCAATACCAAACGAAGTCCAAATGCGATGAAACTTTTTGGAGATATTTTATTGGCCAAGATAAACACTAGAAGCTTCGGGAGGAGGCCAGAAGACCCTTGGAGGGGCCCACGAGCCACCAGGGCGCGCCTGGGGGGGCAGGCACGCCCTGGTGCCTCATGGAGCCCACAGAGCTCCGTTTGACCTAATTCCTCCACTATAAATTCAGAAAAAATCAGAAACCCTCAGGGGAGTCCAGGAAGTACTTTTTCTGCCATCGCAAGTTTCTGTTCTCGAGAGATCCCATCTGGAGGCCTTCTCCGGTACTCTGCCGGAGGGGGAATCGATGACAGAGTGGCTCTATATCAACCTTGCTACCCTTCCGATTGTGCGTGAGTAGTTTACCATAGACCTTCGGGTCCATAGTTAGTAGCTAGATGGCTTCTTCTCTCTTTTTGATCTTCAATACAACGTTCTCGTCGATATTCTTGGAGTTCAATCCAATGTAATCACTTTTTGCGGTGTGTTTGTTGGGATCCGATGAATTGTGAGTTTATGATCAGATTATCCATGAATATATTTGAGTCTTTGGTGCACTCTTTTATGCATGATAATTATAGCCTCGGATTTCTTCTCTGATCTATTGATTTGGTTTGGCCAACTGAGTTGATTTATCTTGCCATGGGAAGAGGTGCTTTGTAATGGGTTTGATCTTGCGGTGCTCAATCCCAGTGACAGAAAGGGACATGACACGTATGTATCATTGCTATTAAGGATAAAAAGATGGGGTTTATTCATACGTGAGTTTATCTTGTCTACATCATGTCATCGTTCATAAGGCATTACTCTGTTCTTTCATGGACTTAATACACTAGATGCATGCTGGATAGTGGTCGATGTGTGGAGTAATAGTAGTAGATGCAGGCAGGATTCGGTCTACTTGTCTTGGACGTGATGCCTATATACATGATCATTGCCTTGGATATCGTCATGATTATTTGCTTTTCTATCAATTGCCCAATAGTAATTTGTCTACCCACCGTATGCTATTTTCTTGAGAGAAGCCTCTAGTGAAAACTATGGCAACGGGGTCTATCTAAATCATATTACTAAAACCCTAAAAATATTGCTGCCATTTTCTTTTATTTATTTTATTTTTGTTTCAATCTATCAATCTATCACATACAATTTAATCTTGCCATTTACCGCCATGGGATTGACAACCCCTCGTTTGCATTGGGTGTAAGGGTTTGTTGTTTGTGTGCAGGTACTGCTAACGAGGTGTTGTGTGATTCTCCTACTGGTTCGATAACCTTGGTTTCATAACTGAGGGAAATACTTATCTCTACTGTGCTGCATCATCCCTTCCTCTTCGGGGAAATACCAACGCAAGCTACAAGTAGCAGTGGACTACTCCGAGATGTAGTTGGTGAAGCCAGTGATCATGGAGTCGGAGCAGGTGGGGGTATCCCCCACAGTGGAGAAGCAAGTGTCATCAGGAATGATGGTTGGTGGACTCAATGGCACCGGGTCATCGCTCTCCTTAGGTGACGGGCCCTTGCTCTCCTTAGTTGGCGGATTGTTCTTGGCCAGATTCACAAAATACTTTAGTAGGATGAGCTACGGGTTCTCTTGAATGAGTGCCGCCAAAGGGTCCTCACTGGCGCGCTCCTCCTTGACCACGGAGTCGACCTAAATGAAAGTTGCGTCATCAGAGGAAGCAGTAACCACGAGATTGATCGGTGCTAACACCTTTCAGCACACAATGAAAAAATAATATATGAATCAAACATCAAAGAATACTTCTAATCTATTCATCGCTAACCTACAAAGCTAATTTATTATGATTTGTGTGCTGACTTCCAGTCTATCGAGGCTCTCTTCAATAACTCTTACAACTTTCATCTCTCGACTGTTTGTATATATGGTGGACACTCTCTCACTGGTATTTTGACTATCGGTGATGGTCGAGTTGGTGAGCCCATCGTGCGTTACCAAGGTATCACAGGACGAAATCGCCCAAATCGACCGTCAACGTCAAAAGTCGATTTCTTTCCTTCGGGAACAATCCTTACAACTCTCATCTCTCAGGTGGTTGTATATATGGTGGACAATCTCTCACTGGTATTTCGACTGTCGGTGATGGTTGCTTCTCCTTCTTCCCCAAGTGCATTACCAAGGTGTAGCACAAGGAGAAGAAGGAAAAGCGACCCCCGCGACAACAGTCGGGATCCTTCCTCCAAGAACATCGATCAATCACACAGGGAGCCATCTCAGAAATCAATAAGCGAAGGCTGGGAACAGAGTTTAAGTTATCTATAGAGAAGGATTTGATTTCAACAAGAGAAATAAGGACCATTCTATACATGGTCAAAGGAGGATTAACATGAAAGAAAATAACATGCACGGTTGTGCATTGGTGGTGGGTTAGCTCTAATTAAAATGGGATTACTCCCATTGAGCACGTTGCACATTCTCAACAGTGTAAGGACCTTCATATATATTGGGAGCTTTTTAACTACGTCCACAAAATTTAATCAATGAGAATTACATTTTGATCAATTTTCTCAAGTAGATAGATGATGTGATTGCATACTTAATTTTAGGGCTACTTTCAAAATGGGTTGCTTTAGCCAATTGAGATTAAAAAAATAACGGCGCTTATCTTAATAACTTCAACAATACTACGTACAAATTAGTGCCGTCTAGCAACGACCTAATTAAATAACATAAGTAAATAACAACCTAATAATTTAGACAATGCACTATCGATAACAAACAACCTAAGTAAATAACAACCTAATAGTTTAGACAATGCAAAAAAAATATCACCTCCAGTGGTGGAGTGCTGTCGGTGAAGGAGGGGCCGTAGTGGAGGGGGCGGCCTACGCATGCGGTGGCGGTGGAGGCCGGTGGTGGAGGTGGAGGCCGGCGGTGGAGGATGGCGTCGCGGCAGGGGCACGGCGCGGTGGAGGCAGTTGGCGGAGGAGGGTGGCGGCGCGGGGGAGGCCGGCGGTGGAGGGGCGCGGTGCGGGAGAGAGACACGCGGAAGAGAGAGAGGCGCGAGAGTGAGAGAGAGCTGGGGGAAATTGTGTTTAAGTGCCCCGCGGAAGCTTTCCTGAGCGTTTGTCAGTGGCGCACTCAAAAATATTGTTGTACATCTGAGATCTAGGTCAAAGCCTTTTCCGAGCGCTCCTCTCGGTAAAGATCACTTTTCTGAGTGCTAGTAAGTGCAACACTCGGAAATGCTGCTGTACATTCGAGATGTAGGTCAAAGCCTTTTCCGAGCGCTCCTCTCGATAAATATCAATTCTCCGAGCGCCAGTAAGTGGCGCACTCGAAAATGCTGTCATACATCTGAGACCTAGGTTCCTGCAAAATGCACTCAAACTTTTACCACACCCTACAGGGGCCATGTGATGGCATCGTGCCAGGTCCCGAGGATTTTTGGCATAGTATGATTTTCCGTGGATTTAAACGGCTCGATCGGGCATGCCTTTGAGGTACATTCGCCCCCCCGGTGGCAGGGCGTGCCCCTCCCTCTGCTACACAACGCCTACACATGTCTCAAAGACATCATATAGGATTTCGCAAACTGCTTATGGTCATCATTTCGTGTGTCCGCCGTGCATATCTGCAATTTCCCGCACTGAAATCCTAAGAGTGCAATAAATGTCTCAAATATTGTAGGTGGGCCCGAAAAATGTAGGTGCCTGGCAAGTGTCATGCCATGTCTACCTTTGAGGGCACAAGAAGTTTCGAGTCCAATGGAGCAACAACCCCGCACTTCCATCACAAACCGAACACATTCCCTCTCGATAGCAAGAAACTACCTCGGAGTGGTGCGGTTTACAAGCGGCCTTCGGTCAGGCTTCTATGAAACACGCTCAAACTTTTACGACACACTACAGAGGCCATGTGATGACACCGTTACAGGTCCCGAGGATTTCCGGCATAGTACAATTTTCCATGGATTTAAACGGCTCGATCGGGCATGCCGCCGAGGTACATTCGCCCCCACCCCGTGGCGGGGCATGCCCCTCCCTCGGCTCCACAAGGCCTACGCATGTCTCAGAGACATTATATATGATTTTCCAAACCACTTCTGGATATCATTTCATGTGACCGCCATGCAGATCTGCAATTTCCCACGCTGAAACCCTAAGAGTGTAATAAATGTCTCTAATATTGCAGGTGGGCGCCAAAAATGTGGGTGCCTGGCACGTGTCTTGTGATGGCCTCCTATGAGAGCACATGAAGTTTTGAGGCCAACGGAGCAACATGCCTCGCACTTCCTTCACAAACCGGACATGTTCCCTCTCGGTAACTAGAATCTACCTAGGAGATGGTGCAATTTACAAGCGGCCTCCGGTCAGGCTTCTGCATAACACACTCAAACTTTGACCACACCCTTCAGGGGTCATGTGATGGCATCGTGCCAGGTCCCAAGGATTTCCGACATCGTATGATTTTCAATGGATTTAAACGGCTCGATCGGGCATGCCGCCGAGGTACATTCGCCCCCCCTCCCGGTGGCGGGGCGTGCCCCTCCCTCGGCTGCACAAGGACTACGCATGTCTGAAAGACATCATATAGGATTTCCCAAACTACTTCTGGACATCATTTCATGTGTCCGCCGTGCAGATCTGCAATTTCCCGCGCTGAAACCCTAAGAGTGTAATAAATGTCTCAAATATTGCAGGCGGGCCCGAAAAATGCGGGTGCCTGGCATGTATCATGTGGTGGCCTCCTTTGAGAGCACAACAAGTTTCGAGGCCAATGTGGCAACAGGCCCCGCACTTCCTTCACAAACCGGACACGTTTCCTCTCGATAGCTAGAAACTACCTCGGAAATGGTGCAGTTTACAAGCGGCCTTAGTCAGGCTTCTGCGAAATGTGCTCAAACTTTTATCACACCCTACAGGGGCCATGTGATGGCACCATGCCTGGTCCCGGGGATTTTCGGCATCGTACGATTTTCTATGGATTTAAAGCTTGACTTCAATGACTGATAACTAGATAACTAAATATCATATGAACTTATCCACTCTTAGTTCAACAACCAAACATTACTTATGTGTACCAATGCAATATTCGACAGAATTGTTTGGTCCCCGGACAAAATAATTGCATATTGGATATAAAAATTTGAAAATTTTAGTATTAATCCAAGAGAAAAATCATAGAGTTTATACTGTCTTTTATTATATTAAACATCTATTCAGCATGGGGACATACTAGCACACAAATTATTCCTAGGGTTAGGGATAGTGCCTGGGAATTACAACATAAATCTTCCATAGTATACAAATAACCTTACAGGTTAGTGCCAAAAGGTGAACTAGATTGGAGAGTGTTCAATACGATTTCAGGCTAATGGCATGACCTAATTGCATAGTCCGTGTCGACAAAAAGAAATCAAACGCAAGATGTGCATGGAAAGGAGGATCGCTGGTAGGTAATTGCACATGTGGATAGAAAATGGAGGAAAATGATACTGCTATAGAAATATCAATACAAAGAAAAATAAGTTTGTTGTTAGGAGAATTTAGTGTTAAGTTTTCATATTCTTTATCAGCAAATACAGATCTACATTATTTCTATTTAAAGACATTTAGAAAACATTGAATCAGAACTGTCATGAGTATTGACTACATGGATTGTTTGATATGTAAGATTAGACATCGATGTTTTCAATACATCACTCGATTTTAAAGTAAAAAAATTGACATCTAAACTTTTGGAAAAATAATTATGGCCCATGGGTTCATATGTCTTTTCTATGATGCAATCAAACACCCTTTTTTGTCAATATAAGAGGAGGTGTCACAGCAATAACACAATAGATCAAGAACATTGATTTAGATTCTGGAACTGTGCTGTCCTAGGCTATGCAGACGTCATCTGAGCAAGATTGTGAAACACTAAAGCAAGGAAACAATAGGGAGAGATTTAAACAAATATGCCGAAATATTACAACATATGTTTCATACTTTATGATGTTCTAGAAAACTCGTAGTACAATTTCCCTAACTCTTAGTATGAATATATAATTGTGCCAATGGAACCGTTGAAAAGAAAATATTACATTGAACTTATTTTTTATTTAATTTTAGAAGCATATTCATATAAAACATAATTCTTAGAGTTTGTGCCATAGATATAGTACACATATGTCTAACACACAAAGATGTAACTAGGAGACAGAAAAATCTATAAAGGGTAATTAAATTGGATATTTTCATTGTTTAGTTGTCTTGTCTATGTGGATAAATTATTTCTTATTCGTTCAAATCATATGTTTATTTTGTTATTCTATCGAAAGATAACATAAATATCTTATCACCTCTGTTAAACTCACACCATAATTTGCAAACATAGAAATTTATAGTTGTGCATTTAACACCGATTTTCGATAATGTTGATGTTGCATGTTGATCTTACATCGCAAAACACTATAGGCTACACCCAAACGATGCACATGACCTTAAATATAACACACTACCTTTACAATTGGCATAATAGTAATTCATCAATAATTTAAAGAATATTTATAGTCCTTACACACAAATGTGATATTTATTTGTAGTGGTTATAGAATGGACTATTTCATACGGTAAGATGTGAATGTCCATGAAAGCATATGTTTAATTTCGATATATTATCGACTGCCTAAAGATGATGCCCTTGCATTTGCGGGGGCCACTCTGCTAGTTACTTCTAGCAACATATTTCTCTTCCTCTTGTGATCCTTTCCCCTATGTTAATTTTGGATTTCTGCAACTATACTGCCGTCCTTGGTACCTTTTTCTTCCCTACCAGCAACCCTTCTCTAGCCATTTCTCCGGTGAGTGTGACATGCCTAGAAGCTAGCTTGGTTGGTGCCCAACCAAATGGCTAGACAAGGAAAGCATGGCAAGCCTATAAGGCGTATCTGAGCTATAGCCTGGTTGAGTAAAGAACCAAACGCACCCTAAATTGTCCAATAGGATCGAGGTGAGAGAATGAATGTGATTGCTCTCTATTTGACCTTGAAGCTTGTGCAAAGGTTGCTGGTTACTTTACATAGTAGTAGTACAACTTTGGTCCCTCTCTTCATTTATTACACCCCACATCATCATATGTCCTTGGTCACAAGTTTACCTCTTACAACTGTTGGAGATGCCCTAATTGTTGTGTGTGTTTGTGCATGCGCTAGGGATGATACTATGAATGCATTTCAAATTCAGATAACAACAACTGCTGTGTGAGCTAGGGATGATGAATGTGTTTCAAATTCAGATAACAACAACTGCTGTGTGCGCTAGGGACGATAGCTGACATGGTACTGCGGCTCTCAGTGATTAGCAGGGGGTGGTATAGAGCTAATGATCATATAATTGCTAGACGTTGGATGGAAGATGGGGAATGGATGGTGGATTCTGCGGTGGTGTAGTGCCACCCAGGGTACTCGATCTTTATGCTTAATTAAAGCCCACCCACACATCCATCCATTGAGATGTTCATTAATCCAATGAATGCATGAGTGCAAGGAACTGCCATATCTGATGAATACTAAGCTAGTATGATTTATAGTAACTTTATGCATGCTTACATTCTCAACCACAAACACAACCAGAGGACCTGATTATCGGTTTCTAAAGCTTTTAACTGATTGATCATCCTACATACACTACTACATTTAAAACCTAGGTCAATCGCAATATTTTTCTTTGCAGTTACAATTTCTTCACCGATCGGTAAAACTCTTGTGTTATTACTACACCCATTAATTAATTCACAACAACAACCTCTGGATTGGTGCTCTACATAAAATTCTCCCAAAAGAAAAATTAAATTGATTAAAGAGTGAGGATTTGGTGCCCATCGGGTGTGGTGCGCTTCCCTGTCTATAGCGTCCGATCTAAATCATGTGGTTATGCTTAGGACTGCAATAAGTTAGGTGGATGGATGCGTTTAGAGGTTAAGTACCTTCTCATGTGTGCTACTCTCTGCCAAACGTACATTTATGTTTCATCAAGGAGAGCAAGACATTTATGTTTCATCAAGGAGAGCAATTGGCTAACTATTGGTGTGGTAATTTCGATATCTTCTTTCATTTTGTTCTGCGGCATGGTCTGGTTTCTCCAACTCTCTGGACCAGTGGTGATGGATTACAAGCCTGTGCTGCACGGGGCTATGCTGTGCAAGTGATGCTTCTTTAGCGATTTCTAGATCTTGTTTCAAGTGGCGAGTGGCTTTGGGGTCTTTAAAGTCTGATATGGCGAGGGCGTTTGCAGGTGTCCCTTTCCTTTACTGTTGGTTCAGTGTAATTTTCAATCTCTGGTGGAGGGTGTACAATCGGATTTTCAATGTAATTTTAATTTTTACAGATCGTTCTGCATCTAGTTGTCTTTCCATTGTACTAGCTACTGTTTTCCTTAATAATTACGGATCTAAGATGCCTTTTGGGTGTCTTTTCTAAAAAAACGTACATATACAGCTGGAAAGCTGTGGCACACCGATTCAAAGAACCGGAGGCCTCGTGTCCAGCCCAGGATCTATATCTTCTGGAACATGATATAGCTTGATATAGATAAAACCATGATACGATAGAGTACTTAAAAGTACAAAGGGTTAACGGACAACACTCTTGCTCTGCAAGGTAGTACAATAGGAGCAACTATGCTCATTTTGTTATTCTTTGAACTACTCGTTGTGTAAGTACAGGTGGCGGAAGCGATATAGCACAGCGGAAAGCGTGACGGTGGTGGGGCTCCTCTAGAGGGACACTGCTGTGACACGATCTAGCTCGCACTCTCGATGTCCTTCTACTAGGCTTCTCCTGCAGCTGTCATGATAAGCCAAGTAAGTACTTTGAATGTACTCGCAAGCTCACAAACAATCCAAAAGAAAGCAAATAAGCAAGAACATGCAAACAAAATAATAAACCATTTAACGACTGGTACTGCTACTACTGAAATAACTCAAGTGTGAACTCAACCTGTCCATTTAACATCCCATGGACTCCTCCGACATGATCCTTGATCATCCGGTTCTTCTCCACTGATCACCTCATGATCGTTCCAACATCTTATCAACTTTTCCATTTACTCTTACCTTAGCTCATTTGTGGGATTGGTCAAATAGTGTGACTTAACATGAACGGTGTCCCATATCTGGGGACTCTGCTATTCGAATAGATTTAAACACACTCTGCAGAGGTTGTACACTTTACCCACACCATGGACTCCCAGTCCAATGTATCATCTTTATAGCATGGCACTCTTACCGTGTCTTCGACCTCCCGCAGGCTTGCCCAAGGTGAGAGGATCTAGGTCTCTACCACCCCGTGGCACATCTCTTCCCACCCGGGAATCTATCAACTTTCCTATGCACACCTACCAACCCAGGCTCTCGTGACTGGACGGCAACTACCCAGCCAAGGAAGTACTACTCATCCCAGTTTCCTTCTTTGGAGACACGCGAAAGAGACATAACTACAAACGAAGTAAGGCCTTCCCTTTCAGGCAAATGTGGTCGTACGAAAAAGGCTCGGTTATGTGGCATTGTGAATTGACCAGTCATTAGGGTTGAATTACATGGACTTGTTTCATTGATTAACCCTATTTTAGTTGACCTAGCTCAATTCATCTGTACTAAAGTCTTTCGCAGATTAGAATCATTACAACTCGAAAGTTATCCTCCGAGATGATCTTTACACTAGTTGTGTGATTCCCGAGAGGTTCACTACTATGCTAAAGTCTTCCTCCAAAGTGACTTCTTTATCTAGAGAAGATGTTACCACTTTTATTAGGGTTCATTTTCATCGAAGGAAATTACTGATTCAACGCTATTCTTGTCTATTCTTCCCCTTATTGAAAACTACTGCCCAACTAAGTACTTCTTGGTGTAACACTAGTGTGACCACAATCTTCAACACCAAGGTTACAACAACACTAAAACGAGCACTAAAAGGAATGTAAGAAAATCCAATATATATAAAGAAAATTACAAGTTTTTACCCATGGCCTTGCATTGCCATCAAGCAGGTGGATGTGGTTGCTTGCGTTGCTCAAATGGAGGGTCACAAAACTCCTAGTCTTCGCCTCCTGAATTATTTCTCTCTGAAAATAATTTTCAAAGTAATTTTATGTAGGAGATATGCCCTAGAGGCAATAATAAATGTTATTATTTATTCCCATGTTCCTAATTAAGTTTATATTCCGTGCTCTAACTGCTATGGTTCTTGAGTCTGCAATAACCATGAGGCTTGGAGGAAAACTAATATGCACGTGTGGAATAATAAACAGTAAAAAGTATTCCTGGTCAAGCCTCTAAGGCTGGCTCAAGTGATTGCATGATGATTATGTTTTCCTGATCATCGGCATGTCTATGCCGACAACTTTGAGGGCACAATGTTGGAAGAACATTTGTGTTGAATGGACCCGATTTGATGTTATGCGATGAGATACATTCGTCACAAGTTAATGGTTAATAATACAGAGAAAGTTAACGTTTGCATAATTCCTTAGACCATGAGAGTATCGAGTTTCTTCATGCTTGCTTCATGAACTTTGGGGTTTGTTAAACGTCATCCGTAACTGGGTGGCTATTACGGCAGCCTACGGGTTCATAGAAAAGTATGTCAAGGGACTTGATAGCTCAAGATTGGGATTTACTCCTCTGATGATGGAGAGATATTCTTAGGGCCCTCTCGGTGTTACGGTATCCATCATCATCTGGCTAGACACATTGTGATTTGATCACAGGGATGCCGGAACACGGGAACGAGAAAAGAGAACAAAACCGGTAACGAGATAACTGGCATAGTGGACAAGTTGTTGATCCACGGGGATGCCGATGAATCTCACCTCGGGTGTTTGTAACATATTGCAAAGTAAAAGGAATAGCACAAGTCAACTGGAGGTTCACTCGAATATTTATTCGTGTGGGTATAGGGGTCAATATGGGTGTCCACGGCTCTGATGTTGATCATTGATCGGAAAGTGTTCCGGTCATGTCTATGCTTCACTGAACCTATTGGGTCACATGCTTTAGGGTCATCTATCTGCTGAATACTAGACAGGGAATCTGAGAGAAAGTCACCAAAAAAGTTTCGGAGACGCTGGAAGAGTTCCGGAGAGAGAACACCGGAATAGTTTTGGTAAAACCAAAAAGTTGTTTCGGAGTATACCATTAAGTCAAAATGGTTTCGGCACACGCCTGGAAATTCTTGGAGGGTGCCAGAGTTGTTCTGGGAAATTCTGGGATTTTTCCGAAGAGAAAAACCGGAAATGTTCCAGAGCTGCCGGAACCCTTTGGTTGCTTTTCGCTGATGAAAATCATTGATCTGAAAATGTTTTAGACCGCATCCAGAATTGTTTTAGTGGGTACTGGAATTATTCTAAGACCCACAGAAACATTTCAGATTTAATGGTCGCGGAAAAATGGTTTCCTAAATAGTAAAAATCACTTTATGGTTACTTTATGGAAAGCCACCTTTTTGGGCTTTCCCCAAAAGATCTAGGGATGACATGGAACAGTGGGAACCACTTTTTGGGGGGGCCACAAGGTGGTGGACAGCCATGGGGTGCTCATCCATGGTGCTCCACTTGCCTCCTCATTTTGCCATTTATGTGTGACATAAAGCATGGGCATTTTGGGTTTTTCACGTGCCACCCTACCCCTTGGGTTTTCCTATAAATAGAGGTGGAGAGGCATTCCCCACACTCACTCTTTCTCACATACACATGCCATGCATGATTTTGCTTTCTCTCTCCCTCCCAGCGAAATAGTTTCGTAGAGCCGAAAGGCTGTCTGGGTTCCGGCGGGAACTAGTTTTGGACGGCGGAGCCCTGTTGGATAGCTGACACTGTATGTGTGCAACCCCGTAGAGAGGTCGTAGGTTCGATCTTTTGCCTATGGGGCTGTTCGAGGATCCTCTCGAAGGGTTTTCCGTGACATCGTCCGGGGGACTGTCCGACCGCCTCCCGGAGCGTTCTCTGAGGGACAAACAACGGAGTACATCCTCGCGGTTAGGAGGTTGTAAATCCTAGCTGCGGGGATCTGCACCGACGATCTACATCGACTCTACTTCCGCTGCGCTATGAGTCGGTAACGATCAGATCAAACCTTGTATGCATCTCCATAGTGATCCTGGGCATGCTCGCTGTACCAAATTTTTTTGTTTTCTCTCACGTTCCCCTTCAATGGCATCATGAGCCATGCTATGCGTAGATGCAGGTTACGATCTAGAATACATAGAGATGTACGGGTGTTGCACAATATAATTTGTAGTAGATGAGTTCTATTACTAAAAATTATTTGTGCGGGTAGAAGATAAAATCTATTACTCGATGTTCTTGTTGCTTCCTTGAAATTTGCATATATCTGATCTTGATAACGGCATGGTGGAGTTTCAAAGTTCTGGCAATCCGTGATCCTGATTGATCAATGAAGTGCCAACAGTTCTTTGAATTCCACCATAGTTAAAAGAAAGATGAAATTTCGCAGACAAAAGGGCGATGCAGATATGATCTGCACGGGGGTCATGCGTATGACGAAGTTCAGTATGGGGCTCAAGATTTTATTATCTCGTGTTTCATACACCCCGCAAAGTAAATCTAGTGACTTGAATAATCATACTTGATGATGAACGTTGGTAGCTTCGGTTTGTTTCGAAACCTTAGAAGCGACATAAAATAAATTTTTGCATAAACCGATTTGAGGCGTCTAACTTGGTTTTGCAGGATAACCTGAGTTGTGCATGTGATGTGGTATAGCGGTTCTCATATTAATTTGATTATGTATGAGATGACTATAAAATGTAAATTAACATGACCTGCATGCCATGATTTGGCATGATGGCTGGAGCCATATGATTGTCACTTTAATGACCCGCGTGTGAACCTTATGTAATGCACTTATTTTATTAGCTATAGAGATAGCAATATTATCTGGTGCATCGACAAGGTGGTGGCAAACTTTGTGAAGGTGAACACCGATGCGAATGCCAAAGACGAATAAATAAAGACTTCTTTGTCAGAAAGGGCTATACCATATCATGCTATTATGAATTACCTGAGATGTTTATCCCTTATGATGCACCCTTCTTAATTGCGCGGTAGTCGCTTTTATTAGGGTGTTCTCTCACTTAAAATATCTAGTAGTTAGTGTTCTCCCAAGTGTAGCACCGTCACGGCACCTATCTCTTCGGGGTATCACATGGATGCATGGGTACGAACAATTAGAGAAGTGTGAGGCAGGTGAGTTGAGACCTCGCAGCAAGATCACTTGGTTTTCTTGATGTTCCGGTGGATCGTCCTGAGCTCGGAACTCGCCCATCGAAACATGAACAAGAGTCACATAGAGATGTGATTGGCAAGTTGGCCTACCAAATGAAAATCTCATCACTTGAGATGGATGCAGCCTTGGCGTTGAATTGAAATTTTGATCTTGAATCACTCACAATCAATTATGAGAGATATTAATTTGAGTGGGAGCGCACTATAGAATTAACTTCTTTAATTTTCAGTGCAATTAGTTATGGACATAGTCCAAGTGTGATTTGTATAATAGTTATAGAATAATGGCTCGCATTTCCACCTTCCCTATTAAAATTGAATAAACTGTTATTTATCTGGTTAAAACTTTACGATTGGTAACGTAATGTGAGGATTGTCCTCAAGAGTGCCGAGAAGGACTTTGTCCTATTGCATGCTTTCAGTATTCTCCCGCTAATGCTATGGATGATATGACTCTCGTCCTTTGATCCAAAAGCTAGAATTATGTTACGGTCAAGTGCAATATGTTTGCTTCCATGACACCCGAACTTCAAAAGTTTGGGATAGTTATATGATATTCATGGAACTGAAAATTGTTTTTAGATGTAGACAAAGCTAGAAGATATGAGATATCCAAAAGCAATGTTTTTTTGTAAAGTATTAGTAAAGTGTTTACTGTGCATTAGACTAATAAGAGAGGGATCCAGAAGAACACCTGTCATATGATGAAGGGGAATACAACAACAAGTCAAAGAGAAAGGAAATGTCCAAAGGGTGTTAGTGTAACTTACACACCTAGGAAGTCTGGGGCTAATGCCACTCTTAAGTTGGGTGCTTCTTCTGGGAGTAGGAGAAATACTGAAAGTTAAACTGTTAAAAGTATAAAGGCAAAAAGAAAGAAGACTGGAATATCCAGCTCATGTATGAATGTCATATGAGTTATAGATGTATGGAAGGCTGGTCAAAGATATAATTCTTGGGAATTATGATTAAAACATGTTAATCACTTATTCTTGGGTATTGTGATTAAAAGTTGATCATAGAGATACCCGCTCGATTGCATTTTGTTGCAACTCGATGCAAGAACTACTATGGCCTAAAAGACTTGCCAGTAATGAGGTTAAGATACGTGTTGGGAACATAGTAAAAGTTACTATACCTTCCATCGGTATATTACCTCTGTATTTATTTTCATAACTCATTTTAGAGTTTTATTCACTCTAGCCCATTGCATAATGTTTGTTGCAAGAAGGTTGTTCATGATAGAACAATTGTTGTTCGGTGTTATGAATAACATAAGGGCCATGCTTCCATCATGGATGGAATGTATGTTATGAATATTGATAATAATATAATACATCCGTGACACTAATGCTAAATGTCGCAAGATGAAAAGAATACCACATATGTGTGGTACTGCATTTGGTCACATTGGAGAAACCCGCATGGAGAAATTTCATAATGATGGATTTTGAAGTCATTTGGTTATGAATCATCTGACACTTGCAACTTTCATCTGAAAAGTGAAGTGACTGAAATACCATTCACAAGCCATAAGAAATGAGCAACGAACTTATTGGTGATCATACATTTTGATGTGTGTAGTCCGATAAATGTTGTTGCTAGTAGTGGATTTGTCTATCTTCAGAAATGACTCAAGTAGATATATGGATATTTACTTGATGAGACATAAGTCTGGATCTTTTGAAATCATTCAAAAGGTTTTCAAAAATGAAGTAGAAATTATTGTAACAAGAAAATTATATTTCTACAATTAGATTGCGGAAAGGAATATTTGAGTTACAAGTTTAGCGATTGTCTGATGAGTTGTGAAAAGAGTTTCATAACTTACACCTCCCGGAACACCACTGTTAGTGGAATGTCCATGAAGATGTAATCAAACCATTTGTGACATGGTAAGATCAAAGATGACATAAATCAATTTGCCATTATCCCTTTTAAAGTAATGCTTTAGAGACTGCGGCTTTTACACTGAAAAGAGCGCCATCAGATCTGTTGAAATGACGCCATGGTCTGGTACACCCAACCATGTTATATCTTTTCTTAATATTTGGAATACGGGGCTGGTGTAAAATGTTTACAAACCTATTCCAAATCAGACACGTGCTACTTTGTAGGTTATCCCAAGTTATTGGGAATTCCTCCACCACTATGCCGAGGCAAAAGATTTTGCCACAAAGAGCGGTATGAGTTTGAAGAAAATGGTTCTTGCAAAAGGGTGAGTGGGAGGATAGTGCAACTCGACAAGATAATAGTATCTTCATCATCAGTTCAAAGGAAAGAAACCTTGCAAGTGATTCCAGAGTTTCCTACTTTGACTGATACGGAAGTTGATATGTCTCCGTCGTATCTATAATTTTTTATTGTTTCATGCCATTATTCTACAACTTTCATATATTTTTGGCAAATTTTTATACTATTTTTGGGACTAACATATTGATCCAGTGCCCAGTGCCAGTTCCTGTTTGTTGCATGTTTTTTTGTTTCATAGAATATCCATACCAAACGAAGTCCAAACACGATAAAAACTTATGAAGATTTTTTTGGAATATATGTGATTTTTGGGAATTGGAATCAAGGCAAGACGATGCCCGAGGGGCCCACAAGCCATAGGGGTGCCCCCCAGGGGGTAGGGCGTGGCATGGAGGCTTGTGGCCACCCCGTAAGGCGGTTGGTGCCCTTCTTTCGCCGCAAGAAAGCTAATATCTGGATAAAAATCGTGTTAAAATTTCAGCCCAATCGGAATAACGGATCTCCGAGAATTTAAGAAACGGTGAAAGGCCAGAATCTGGAAGGCGGAAAATAGAAGGAAATAGAGAGAGAGAGAGAGAGAGAGAGAGATCCAATCTCGGAGGGGCTCCCGCCCCTCCGCTGCCATGGAGGCCAAGGACCAGAGGGAAAACCCTCCTCCCATCTAGGGGGGAGGTCAAGGAAGAATAAGAAGGAGGGGGGCTCTCTCCCGGTGGCGCTGGAACGCCGTCGGGGCCATCATCGTGACGACGATCTACACCAACAACTTCACCGCCGTCATCACCAACTCTCTCCCCCTCTATGCAGCAGTTCAACACCTCTTCTCCCCGCTATAATGTCTACTTAAACATGGTGCTCAACGCTATATATTATTTCCCAATGATGTATGGCTATCCTATGATGTTTGAGTAGATCCGTTTTGTCCTATGGGTTGATTGATGATCATGATTGGTTTGAGTTGCATGTTTTATTATTGGTGCTGTCCTATGGTGCTCTCCGTGTTGCGCAAGCGTGAGGGATCCCCTCTGTAGGGTTTGCAATATGTTCATAATTCGCTTATGGTGGGTGGCATGAGTGACAGAAGCACAGACCCCAGTAAGTAGGTTGTTTGCGTATGGGAATAAAGAGGACTTGATACCTTATAATGCTATGGTTGGGTTTTACCTTAATGATCTTTAGTAGTTGCGGATGCTTGCTAGAGTTCCAATCATAAGTGCATATGATCCAAGTAGAGAAAGTATGTTAGCTTATGCCTCTTCCTCATATAAAATTGCAATAATGATTACCGGTCTAGTTATCGATTGCCTAGGGACAAATAACTTGCATGTGACAAAAAGCTCTCTACTAAGACTAACTTAGTTTTTTCTTCATCTAAACAGCCCCTAGTTTTTATTTACGTGCTCTTATTTATCTTTCAGACCTATCCCGTTACACCTACAAAGTTCTTCTAGTTTCATACTTGTTCTAGGTATAGCGAACGTTAAGCGTGCGTAGAGTTGTATCGGTGGTCGATAGAACTTGTGGGAATATTTGTTCTACCTTTAGCTCCTCATTGGATTTGACACTCTTACTTATCGAAAGAGGCTACAACTGATCCCCTATACTTGTGGGTTATCAAGACCTTTTTCTGGCGCCATTGCCGGGGAGCAATAGCGTGGGGTGAATATTCTCGTGTGTGCTTGTTTGCTTTATCACTAAGTAGATTTTATTTGCTGTTCTAAGTTTTTCTCTATCTTTAGTTATGGATATGGAACATGAAATACCAAAAAAAATCAGGTGTACTTGCTACTCATGGAGATGGGGAACCTCCTAAAACCCTCGAAGCTCGTTATGTGAAAGATATTATGCACTACTTTAATAATCCTGAGAAAACCCCATTCAATTATATAATGGGAGACACGTTGGATCAAGGTGAATACTTTAGGGATTATCGCTTGACTCAAAAAGGGAAACTGTTATGGGATCAAATTCATATGTTACATTGGTATGCTCGGAATTTATGCATGAGATATGATTATACTTGTTGCTCTAGGATGAAGGCTCCACACCTTCCCTTTTCATTTAAATTTAATGATAATGAAACCTTGGCTTCCTATGCTAATGGTATATATGATTACTATGATGTGGAACGAATAGAAGAATTCGTTGCTTTTATGGGTGCTTGTGAAATTAAATGTTTGTTTGAGGAGTATGAAAATTATGATGATGCTGTTTACAGATCTGAAAATCTTGCTATACTTCGATATTGCTATGAGAATTATAAATATAATGCCGGTATTAATTCTTTTATTGAGAAAGTCTCCGCTGTCCAAGAAGAGACTAATATTTTGCCGGAATCTATGGAAGAAGAAATTGATGACACTGTGAGCTCATTAGATAAAAAAGATGACGAGGAGAGCGAAGAACAAAAGGAGGAAGAGCGGATTAGCTACCCGTGCCCACATTCTAATGAGAGTAACTCTTCAACTCATACATTGTTTAATTTCCCTTCATGCTTACCGAAGGATGAATGCTATGATGATTGCTATGATCCCTTGGATTCATTTGAAATATCCCGTTTTGATGAACTTGATGCTTGCTATGCTTGTGGCCATGATGCCAATATGAATTATGCTTATGGAGATGAACTTGCTATAGTTCCTTATGTTAAGAATGGAATTGTTGCTAATGCACCCACGCATGATAGTCCTATTATCTTTTTGAATTCTCCCAACTACACTGTATCGGAGAAGTTTGCACTTATTAAGGATTATATTGATGGGTTGCGTTCTACTATTGCACATGATGGTTTTGATAAATATAATATGCATGTGCTTGCTGCTCCTACTTGCAATTATTATGAGAGTGGAACTTCATCTCCACCTCTCTATGTTTCCAATACGATAAAATTTCAAGAAACTGTTTATACTATGCATTGGCCTTTACTTTGTGTGCATGAATTATTCTTTTATGACATGCTGATGCATAGGAAGAGAGTTAGACTTCATCATTGCATGATATATATTACTTTGTGCTCAATACTAAATTACAAATCATTGTTAATTAAAATTGGCTTTGATATACCTTGGGATCCAGGTGGATCCATTACTTGAGCACTTTATGCCTAGCTTAATGGCTTTAAAGAAAGCGCTGCCAGGGAGACAACCCTGAAGTTTTAGACGGTCATTTTATTCTGTTGTGTGCGTTTATATAGTTCAAAAACAAAAAAATAAATAGGGGAACCTAAAACTTTTCAAAAAGAAAAGTGAAAGTGAGAAAGACGAACACCGTTGAAGTGGGGGACGTCCTTGAACTTTGTTCATGCCCATGGAAACTTTGTGAATCTAGATTACAGAAACTTTTCAACAAAAATAATTATCCCGTTGTACAAATCCATTGTATTATAAAAATAATGTGCCAAGATTTGCCTTTAGGATGATTAGATTGCTTGTTTGGTGTGTGTAGTATAAAAACAGAAACTTTGGCTGTAGTGCGTGAATTTACATTTTTTACTGGAATATCAAAAGTTTCTGAAATTTTTACACAGTACTTATACATAAAAATTTTATTTGTCCTATTTTTTCAGAATTTTTAGAGTTAAATAAGTATAGTAAATATTCAGATTGCTACAAACTATTCTGTTTAAGACAGATTATGTTTTTGATGCATTGTTTTGCTAGTTTTGATGAAACTATCGATTGTATCGGTGGTATAAGCCATAAAGAAGTTATAATACAGTAGCTACAATGCAAAAACAAAATATGAATGGGTTTTCAATAGTACTTAAATTGGTGATTTGCTTTATTATACTAACGGATCTCATGAGGGTTTTGATAAGTTTTGTGTGATTGAAGTTTTCAAGTTTTGGGTGAGATCACGATGGATGAAGGAATAAGGAGTGGCAAGAGCCTAAGCTTGGGGATGCCCGAGGCACCCCAAGGTAATATTCATGGACTCCCAAGCAACTAAGCTTGGGGATGCCCCGGAAGGCATCCCCTCTTTCTTCTAACGACCATCGGTAATTTTACTTGGAGCTATATTTTTATTCGTCACATGATATGCGTAAATCTTGGAGCGTCGTGTGCTTTTTATTTTTATTTTAATAATGCACCATGCTGGTATGAGAAAGTCCTTGGTTGATTTATAGAAGGCTCTTTGCACCTCACTTATATCTTTTGAGTATGGCTTTATAGAGTGCTTCATGTGCTTCATTTATATCATTTGAAGTTTGGATTGCCTGTTTCTCTACACATAGAAAACCGCCATTTGTAGAATGCTATTTTCCTTCACTTATATTTGTTAGAGCATGGGCATATATTTTGTAGATAGAATTAAACCCTCATGCTTCACTTATATCTATTTAGAGAGTCAACAGGAATCGGTCATTCACATGGTTAGTCATAAAAGCCTACATAAAACTTGTAGATCACTGAATATGATATGTTTGATTCCTTGCAATAGTTTTGTGATATAAAGATGGTGATACTAGAGTCATGCTAGTGAGTAATTGTGGATTGGTAGAAATACTTGTGTTAAAGTTTGTGATTCCCGTAGCATGCACGTATGGTGAACCATTATGTGATGAAGTCAGAGCATGATTTATTTATTGATTGTCATCCTTTGTTTGGAGGTTGGGATCGCACGATGGTTAACTCCTACCAACCCTTCCCCTAGGAGCATGCGTTTAGTACTTTGTTTCAATGACTAATAAATTTTTGCAATAAGTATGTGAGTTCTTTATGACTAATGTGAGTCCATCGATTATACGCACTCTCACCCTTCCACCATTGCTAGCCTCTCTTGTACCGCGCAACTTTCACTGGTGCATTACACCCACCATATATCCTTCCTCAAAACAGCCACCATACCTACCTATTATGGTATTTCCATAGCCATTCCGAGATATATTGCCATGCAACTTCCACTGTTCCGTTTATTATGACATGCATCATCATTGTCATATTGCTTTGCATGATCATGTAGTTGACATCGTATTTATGGCAAGGACACCATTCATATTTTTCATACATGTCACTCTTGAATCATTGCACATCCCAGTACACCGCCGGAGGCATTCATATAGAGTCATATTTTGTTCTAGTATTGAGTTGTAATTCTTGAGTTGTAAGTAAATAAAAGTGTGATGATCATCATTATTAGAGCATTGTCCCACGTGAGGAAAGGGATGATGGAAGCTATGATTCCCTCACAAGTTGGTATGAGTCTCTGGACTTTACAAAAAAAAGAGGCCAAAGAAGCCCATATAAAAAAAGAGGCCAAATAAGCCCACCAAAAAAAACCAAAAAAATGAGAGAAAGGAGAGAAGGGGCAATGCTACTATTCCTTTTTCCACATTTGTGCTTCAAAGTAGCACCATGATCTTCATGATAGAGAGTCTCCTATATTGTCACTTTCATATACTAGTGGGAATTTTTCATTATAGAACTTGGCTTGTATATTCCAATGATGGGCTTCCTCAAATTGCCCTAGGTCTTCGTGAGCAAGCGAGTTGGATGCACACCCACTTAGTTTCTTTTTGAGCTTTCATACACTTATAGCTCTAGTGCATTTGTTGCATGGCAATCCCTACTCACTCACATTGATATCTATTGATGGGCATCTCCATAGCCCGTTGATATGCCTAGTTGATGTGAGACTATCTCATTCTTTTTGTCTTCTCCACAACCACCATATTCTATTCCACCTATAGTGCTATATCCATGGCTCACTCTCATGTATTGCGTGAAAGTTGAAAAAGTTTGAGAATACTAAAGTATGAAACAATTGCTTGGCTAAAACCGGGGTTGTGCATGATTTAATACTTTGTGTGATGAAAATGGAGCATAGCCAGACTATATGATTTTGTAGGGATAACTTTATTTTAGCCATGATATTTTGAGAAGACATGATTGCTTTATTAGTATGCTTGAAGTATTATTGTCTTAATGTTAAATGATAGACTACTGCTTTGAATCACTCGTGTCTTAATATTCATGCCTTGATTAGATTATATGAACAAGATTATGCAAGGTAGCATTCCACATAAAAAATTATCTTTTTTATCATTTACATACTCGAGGACGAGCAGGAATTAAGCTTGGGGATGTTGATACATCTCCATCGTATCTATAATTTTTTATTGTTTCATGCCATTATTCTACAACTTTCATATACTTTTGGCAACTTTTTATACTATTTTTTGGACTAACATATTGATCCAGTTGCCAGTGCCAGTTCCTGTTTGTTGCATGTTTTTTGTTTCGCAGAATATCCATACCAAATGAAGTCCAAATGCGATAAAAACTTACGAAGATATTTTTTGGAATATATATGATTTTTGGGAATAGGAATCTACGCGAGACAATGCCCGAGGGGCCTACAAGCCATAGGGGTGCGCCCCAGGGGGTAGGGCGCGGCCTGGAGGCTTGTGGTCACCCCGTAAGGCGGTTGGTACCCTTCTTTTGCCGCAAGAAAGATAATATCTGGATAAAAATCGTGTTAAAATTTTAGCCCAATAGGATTGACAGATCTCCAGGAATTTAAGAAACGGCGAAAGGCCAGAATCTGGAAGGCAGAAAACAGAAGGAAACAGAGAGAGAGATCCAATCTCGGAGGGGCTCCCGCCCCTCCGCCACCATGGAGGCCAAGTACCAGAGGGAAAACCCTCCTCCCATCTAGGGGGGAGGTCAAGGAAGAAGAAGAAGGAGGGGGGCTCTCTCCCCCTCTCTCCCGGTAGCGCCGGAACGCCGCCGGGGCCATCATCGTGATGGCGATCTACACCAACAACTTCGCCGCCGTCATCACCAACTCTCTCCCCCTCTGTGCAGCGGTTCAACACCTCTTCTCCCCACTGTAATGTCTACTTAAACATGGTACTCAATGCTATATATTATTTCCCAATGATGTATGGCTATCCTATGATGTTTGAGTAGATCCATTTTGTCCTATGGGTTGATTGATGATCATGATTGGTTTGAGTTGCATGGTTTATTATTGGTGCTATCCTCTGGTGCTCTCTGTGTCGCGCAAGCGTGAGGGATACCCGCTGTGGGGTTTGCAATATGTTCAAGATTCACTTATGGTGGGTGGCGTGAGTGACAGAAGCACAAACCCGAGTAAGTAGGTTGTTTGCGTATGGTAGTAAAGTGGACTTGATACCTTATAATGATATGGTTGGGTTTTACCTTAATGATCTTTAGTAGTTGCGGATGCTCGCTAGAGTACCAATCATAAGTGCATATGATCCAAGTAGTGAAAGTATGTTAGCTTATGCCTCTCCCTCATATAAAATTGCAATAATGATTATCGGTCTAGTAATCGATTGCCTAGGGACAAATAACTTTCTTGTGACAAAAAGCTCTCTACTAAGACTAACTTAGTTGTTTCTTCATCTAAACAGCCCTTAGTTTTTATTTACGTGCTCTTATTTATCTTGCAGACCTATCCCATTACACCTACAAAGTATTTCTAGTTTCATACTTGTTCTAGGTAAAGCGAACGTTAAGCGTGCGTAGAGTTGTATCGGTGGTCGATAGAACTTGAGGTAATATTTGTTCTACCTTTAGCTCCTCGTTGGGTTCGACACTCTTACTTATCGAAAGAGGCTACAACTGATCCCCTATACTTGTGGGTTATCAGAAGCCTCTACATGAGATGTATGGACTTCGGTCGAACTTGCAGCTGAACCACGTAGGCAAAACTCATGCAAACCTCGTAGGTGCACAAATGAGATATTGTTGCTGGACAATGGTATACCTACGATACACAAGGAAGCGTTGATGGGCCCTGACTCCGGAATTGGCTAAATGCCAATACAATCCAAGATAGTTTCCATATAAATGATTCGAGATTAAAATCTTGATACCCCTTTCGGAAGATTTAGAGTCTAACAAATATTTATGGAGCTATAAACTAATACAGATAAAAATGTTTTATCCATAAAGCTCAACTTGTTGCTTATAACAAATTCAAGAATTAACTACAACGAGATTGTCTTTCCATAGCGATGCTTAAAGTCGGTTCAGGTTAAACTTGCAATTAATACATATTTCAATCATGAGATATGATACATGGATGCCAAAAGGATTTCCATGAGATGGAAATGCTACCTAGGACTTGCATGTGATACAGTCCAAAGTATTTTGTCAATCCAGAGGATGCTAGTGAATGTGCAAACTTTAGAGTTCCAGCAATGGACAGAAGAGAGCAAAATGGAGTTGGAATCTTTGTTTTTGATGAAATAGTAAAAAGAGTTTGATTTCATCAATGGATAACGAAGATGCTTTGGGTTACAAGAAAGTAAGTGGGAGCATAATGATATTTCTAAAAACCTTGTGTGCTTGACACATTGTTGATTGGAAATAATATAAATTTCTTGACACGAATTAGGACTTCAATGAAAAATAGTTTCTCGTTGAAGTGCTCGAGCTAGGTAGCCTCAATATTAGGCATAATTATCTGCGGAGATAGAATTGCCTAATAGGGCTAAGCCAAAATACATATTGACAAGATGCTAAAATAGTTTAGCATTAAAAATGCCAAGGAGTGATTCTTGCCGAAGTCACATGGAAAGAGTTTTTGCAAGACTCAGTGTCTCAAAACACTAATGAGCAAAATACATGATGGAGATTCCACACACTTTTGTGTTTTGGATTAATCATGTATTCCATGGTATGTAAAACAACCATATATGTTCGGTACTCCCAAGCAGTTGCGAGTATAGATACCAAAGTGATCAAAGTACTGATCATGGGACAACAGTAAAAAATGTAGTTGAGTACTATAGTAGCACTAATGACATGTTTTCTCGCAAGTGGAGATTATGAAATGCTCGTTGTAAGTAATTACATCGATACAGTCTTCATCAATGCTCCATGTGATTTTCGATTGAAGTTAAGGGTTTTGTGTAATACACGATATGGTGACACAGTAAGTTGGAATTGTTCCAAACAGGTTACAGTGGCGAATTCTATAACAAAGGCTAAGTATGTTGATGCTTTAGAAGCGACAAAGAAGATGTTGAATCATATAGTTCATTCATGAACTTAGTATGGTTCCAAGAAGGCTTTGGTCAATGGGACACTATTGTAGATAGTTGCTCTATAGCTCAGTCTAAGGAATCAAGGTTCGACCAGTGATTCACACATATACAAAACCAAGTCCAAACAAAATATGAATTTTGTGAAAGCATGAAAACGCGAGGATATGCAAAGATACACACAGAGCTGAAGTTGTCAGATCCGTTGGACATCAGACTATACCACAAGCAAAGCATATTTTACACCGTTATGCCATAGGTGTAAAGTGCATTAGCATTGACTAGATTATTTACTCTGGTGCAAGTGGGAGTCTGTAGGAGATATGCCCTAGAGGCAATAATAAATGTTATTATTTATCCCCATGTTCCTAATTAAGTTTATATTCCGTGCTATAACTGCTATGGTTCTCGAGTCAGCAATAACCACAAGGCTTGGAGAAAAACTCATATGCACATGTGGAATAATAAACAATAATAAACAGTATTCCTGGTTAATCCTCTAAGACTAGCTCAAGTGATTGCATGATGATTATGTTTTCCTGATCATGGGCATGTCTATGCCAGCCACTTTGAGGGCACAATGTTAGAAGAACATTTGTGTTGAATCGACCCGATTTGATGTTTTGCTATGAGATACATTCGTCATAAGTTAATGGTTAATAACATAGAGAAAGTTAACATTTGCATAATTCCTTAGACCATGAGAGTATCGAGTTTCTTCATGCTTGCTTCATGAACTTTGGGGTTTGTTAAACGTCATCCGTAACTGGGTGGCTATTACGGCGGCTTACGGATTCATGGAAAAGTATGTCAAGGGACTTGATAGCTCAAGATTGGGATTTGATCCTATGATGATGCAGAGATATTCTTAGGGCCCTCTCAGTGTTACGGTATCCACCATCATCTGGCCAGACATATTGTGATTTGATCACAGGGATGCCGGAACACGGGAACGAGAAAAGAGAACAAAACCAGTAACGAGGTAACTGGCATAGTGGACAAGTTGTTGATCCACGGGGATGCCAATGACTCTCACCTCGGGTGTTTGTAACATATCGTGAAGTAAAAGGAATAGCACACGGCAACTGGAATTTCACTCGAATATTTATTCGTGTGGGTATAGGGGTCAATATGGGTGTCCACGGCTCCGATGTTGATCATTGATCGGAAAATGTTCCGGTCATGTCTATGCTTCACTGAACCTATAGGGTCACATGCTTAAGGGTCATCTATCTGCTGAATACTAGACAGGGTATCTAAGAGAAAGTCGTCGGAAAAGTTTCAGAGACGACGGAAGAGTTCCGGAGAGAGAACACCGGAATAGTTTCGGTAAAAACAAAAAGTTGTTTCGGAGTATACCATTAAGTCAAAATGGTTTTGGCACACGCCTGGAAATTCTTGGAGGGTGCAAGAATTGTTCTGGGAACTTCTGGGATTTTTACCGAAGAGAAAAACCAAAAATGCTCCGGAGCTGCCGGAACCGCTTTGGTTGCTTTTCGCTGATGAAAATCATTGATTTAAAAATGTTTCGGAATGCGTCCAGAATTGTTTTAGTGGGTACTAGAATTATTCTAAGACCCACAGAAATATTTTTGGATTTAACGGTCACGGAAAAATGGTTTCATGAATAGTAAAAATCACTTTATGGTTACTTTATGGAAAGCCACCTTTTTGGGCTTCCCCCAAAGATCTAGGGATGACATGGAAGGGTGGGAACCCCTTTTTGGGGGGCCCATAAGGTGGTGGACAGCCATGGGGTGCTCATCCATGGTGCTCCACTTGCCTCCCCATTTTGCCCTTTATGTGTGACATAAAGCATGGGCATTTTGGGTTTTTCATGTGCCACCCTACCCCTTGGGTTTTCCTATAAATAGAGGTGGAGAGGCACTCTCCACACTCACTCTTTCTCACATACACATGCCATGCATGATCTGGCTTTCTCTATCCCTCCCAGCGAAATAGTTTCGTAGAGCCAAAAGGTTGTCTTGGTTCCGGTGGGAACTAGTTCTGGACGGCGGAGCTCTGCCGGATAGCTGACACCGTATGTGTGCAACCCCGTAGAGAGGTCGTAGGTTCAATCTTTTTGCCGTGGGTCTGTTTGAGGGTCCTCCCGAAGGGCTGTCCGTGACATCGTCCGGGGGACTGTCCGACCGCCTACCGGAGCGCTGTCCGAGGGACAGACAAGGGAGTACATCATCACGGTTGGGAGGTTGTAATTCCTAGCTGCGGGGATCTGCACTGACGATCTACATCGACTCTAATTCCGCTATGCTACGAGTCGGTAATGATCAGATCAAACCTTGTATACATCTCCATAATGATCCTGGGCGTGCTCGCTGTACCGACATTTTTTGTTTTCTGTCGCGTTCCCCTTCATTTTGATATAAAGCAAAACACCATTTTATGCCCAGAAATTTTAGACAAGTCAAATAAATCTCAAAATTTGCCAACAGAAGGAGAATTTTATAAGAAAAATAATTTAAAAAGATTCAACTCAATTGGACTTATGGTTTAGGAGTTATTCATGGTCAAAGTTGAGTCAACAGAAATATTAAAAACCAGTTTAAACTAAAAACTAGAAAATCCCAGAGCGGGCCACATCGAAGGCATATTTTCTGAATAGGCCACCACCATCGTACCGCTTTGGGACTGAAATGAGTCACTGACGGGTGGGGGCCACCAGTCAGGTTTTTCTTTTAAGAGCCGGCCGAGGAGGACGGTGGCTCACCGACGGTGGTTCCCCACCGTAGGGGCCTCTTTGGCTTGTGTGGATGGGGAGGGGTTGGATCAAGGGCTCAATGATGATTCTCCTCGTACCTGTGGAAGCTCCAAGGGTGGCCGGATGGCGTCGCGACCTTCTTCTCCAGCTACGGGGATCTTCGGGCGTGGCTGAACTCCTGCGAGGGTGCTCTAATTGGGCTATCTGAGCTAGGGTTCGAGGTCTGGGAAGCAAGTGGAGTCTAATGGTGGCAGTGGCATGGGTCTGGTGAGTGTGTGTGTGTGTGGCTACCAGTGGTGGGGACTGAACGGCGGTGGTGCGGCTCGATCACCAGCCAGAGAGGTTGTGGGGCTGTCCTATGACTACGGGGGAGTGATTGAGAGAGAGAGAGAGAGAGATGGGGGAGCTGCGATGGTTAGCTGGGGCGGGGATGCCCTTTTATAGGATCGGCCGAGGCAGGGGGACTGGACAGCCGCCGTGGATAAACTCGGCGAGCTGGCACCGGTTGGGAGCATGTCGGGGAGGCCCCCCCCCCCCCCCCCCCCCCCCCCCCCCCCCCCCCCCCCCCCCCCCCCCCCCCAATTCTACTCATCAAGTCAAACAAACAAAATCCCCACCTAGTTTACACAAATATATCTTACAGAAACCAAAGACAGGCAATAGACGACCGTTGACATACACAACCGGGCGCTAGGGGGGCTGGGGTGGCGGTACGCAATGATGGCCTTGGCCAGAGGCCGGCTGGCACCCAGAGCACCACTACAGGATCAGGTAATTTGCCGTCTGTGGAGCACAGATGGCAAAGACTAAAAACATGACGGCAAAGTCTCTCGGCAAAGAGTAAATTGGCAAAGAGCTGCATTGCCGTCAGCTTTTCATCGGGCAGACGGCAAAGTCTTTGCTGTCAGTCAAATAGTAACAGATGGCAAAGAAATGTATCTTTGCCATCTGCCATACTACAGCTTTGCCGTCAGCTATACACCACTTTGCTGTCGGCCTCAACTATCACAGATAGAAAAGAAAGGGGTAAAAAAACACTTGCATGTTTGCGTTACATTTTGCATGGTAATTAAATTGTGAACACCGTTGGGTACTGATTTTGTTTCTGAAGTTTGGTACTATACATTAATTATATCAAGGTGCCATTCTTGAACACCCTTGGACAGAAAACTTGCCAATGTAAAATAAAAGAATTTTCATGGGAAAATCTCGGCAAATCAACTAAGCATATACTGTATAATTCTACTCATCAAGTCAAACAAACAAAATCCCCACCTAGTTTACACAAATATATCTTACAGAAACCAAAGACAGGCAATAGACGACCGTTGACATACACAACAAATATATCTCCAGCTAGCTAACTAAGCACCCCAACCTACTGCATGCGTACACAAAAGCTGCATTATCATCGGCGGCGAGGAGTTTGGGGTTGTTCGCGGTGAAGAAGGCTTTGACGTCGGCGCCGGCGTAGAAGCCCCTGCTGCCCTGTTGCGAGACTGCAGTGGGCACGGCCCTCCTCTTCCTAGGAGGAGCAGGGCAGCCCCCGTCTGCAGCCGTGTGGGCCTTGGAGCCGCTCGACATCCTGCACCTGATGGGGGTGAGCGGCAGCGGCCCTGCGCGTCCGGCGCTGCTCCCTGCGGCGGCGGCCAGTGGGGGCGAGCGGCTTGCTGCCGGTGGCGGTGAGCGGCTTGTAGCAGCGGCCGGTGGCGGCGAGCTATGGCTGTCGGTGCGGGCGAGGGAGAGAAAAAGAGAGACGAGGGGAGAGGATAAGGCAGTGAGACAGGAGAGAGATGAGGGGAGAGGATAAGGCAGCGGCAGGTGGTGGATTGTGCACGTCTGTCTTTGTTAAGATGCTGCCACGTCATCAATTCGCGTGATTGATTCGCGTGGTGTGCTTTCTCTTTGCCGTCTGTAAACACAGACGGCAAAGACATACTTTGCCATCTGTGTTTTTTTACAGACGGCAGACGGTGAAGTGAGCTCTTTGCCGTCTGTAAAAAAACACAGACGACAAAGTATGTCTTTGCCGTTTGTTTTCTATTACAGACGGTAAAGTGAGCTCACTTTGCCGTCTGTAAAAAAAAAGCAGACGACAAAGTATACTTTGCCGTCTGTGTTTTTTTTTACAATCGGCAAAATGAGATCTTTGTTGTCTGTAAAAAAAACATAGACGACAAAGTAGAGCTCTTTGCCGTCAGTAAAAATATAACAGACGGCAAAGTTGTCTTTGCCCTCAGCCCCGACGAAAAGCTGACGGCAAAGAGCTCCACATACAGCAAATTAGTTGATTCCTATAGTGATGCGCTCTGGCATGCCAATGCCGTGGTCACCAAGGGCATGGGGGCCTGGGTGCATTCTGGGTTTTTCTGGTATGTCTAGCTGCTTAGGGGTCTAGTGTAGGTAATGTTAGTGCCCGGCAAGCTCATCTAGGTGCAATGGTTTGGGTGCAGTGAGCTCAAGCTTATCCTAGCAGCAAGGTGTTTGTGTTGTACAGAGAGGGGAGACAGTGGGGTCTAGGCCTGGTTTTTGGATGGTTGCTATTAGTCCCTGAGGTGATCATTGTCAATAAGTTTCAGAAATTATAGAGCAAGATAGAAGGTACTTGCTGTATAACCTTAGGGTTGGACCAGAAATAGGTTTGGGGTTGAGGGGCTTAAATGGAAAAGTTTCTGAGGGGCTTGGGTGCATTTCTGGTGGTTCTATGTCTTAAAGAATTTATGTAAATTATTTGAGAATTTTCAGAGGAGGGGAAGAGATGGTTGATTCATAGCTCAAGTGCTTAAAGAGCACATATTATTTTCTGGAAAAGAATATACGGTAGAAAAAGTTTGGGAAAAAGTTAGAGAGAGAAGAGTTAGAGTGTTGGGGCCTAGTGGTGGCTGGTTGCTAGCCCATTTTAATTATGTCCTTAGTTTGCTAAGTCCAAGAAAGATAATTCAAGAAAGAACCGAGGAAAAATCAAAGTAAGCCAATTTGCAAAAAAGAAAAAGAAAGTGCCAAAATTCAGGGTGTTACAAAAGCTGGAAGATGGTAGCTGGCCGAGTAGACTATACCAGGTCTACAACCTTTGGTACAACGAGAAGCCAAAATTTCATTTTTCTTGAAATTTTCTTGTTCTTCCCGTATACAACATCTTCTATCTTCTATCTTCTTCTCCTTCTTTGTGCCGTACACATAGAAGCTCCTCTCCTCCTCATCTTTTTTTCTGCTCCACCTCTACTTCTTTCAAAGAGAGAGAGAGAGAGAGAGATGTTCATTAATCCGATGAATGCATGAGTGCAGGGAACTGCCATATCTAATGAGTACTAAGCTAGAATGATTTATAGTAATTTTATGTATGACTTATATTCACAACCACAAACACAACCATAGGATCTGATTCTCAGTTTCTAAAGATTTTAATTGATTGATGATCATACATACAGTACTAGTATTTAAATCCTATGCCAATCGCAAGCTTTTCGTTGTAGTTTCAATTTCTTCACCAATCGGTAAAACTCTTGTGTTATTACTACACCCATTCATTAATTCACAACAACAATGTACATGCTTGATGAGTAGCAACCTGCACACAGTAGAGTGAACTTACAACAACAAACAAACAGCATGCCAAAGTGAAAACACAAACTAGCTAGAATGTCACCATGATGTTGACTAAGATGGATCGAGTTAGGATGTACAGAGTTTCACCGAGAGCCGTTTCGAGAGAAGGGTGCCACAGAACCTCCACACATTCATGCAAATTGGAGGTCAAGACACCCTCCTGCCGAAATGGCGGTCAGTGAACCCTCAGTGCACCCTGTCTATCTATTTGTCGAGATGACCTCCAACCAGCTTGCCTAGTTTGTTTGGGTTCCAACTTTCCTGCCTTAGCTACTTACTAGCTGCTAAGAATGAGAGTGTGCGCTCTAAACCAGATGGATGCGCTATCTGAGACCTTATTGTTGGGGAACGTAGCATAAAACAAAAAAAATTGGTACTGCGAGCACACCTAGGATCACATGGAGATGCATACAAGGTTTGATCTGATCATTATCGACTCATAGCGCAGTGGAAGTAGAGTCGATGAAGATCATCGGTGCAGATCCCCGCAACTAGGATTTACAACCTCCCAACCGCGAGGATGTTCTCCCTCGTCTGCCCCTCGGACAGCCCTTCGGGAGGTGGTCGGACAGTCCCTCAGACGATGTCACAGATAACCCTTTGGGAGGCACTCACAGAATCTCAGATGGTCACACGGACAACCCTTCGGGAGGCACTCTTGCTAAGATCGAAACTACGAGCTCTCTACGGGGTTGCACACATACGGTGCCATCTATCCGGCAGGGCTTCGTCGTCCAGAACTAATTCCCACCGGAACTCAGACAACCTTTCGGCTCTACGAAACTATTACGTGGGAGGGAGAGAGAAAGCCAGATCATTTCTATAGCTCCTGAACATTTCCAGTACCCACTAAAATAATTCTGGACGTGTTTTGAAACATTTTCGGAACAATGATTTTCTTTAGCGAAAAGCAACCAAGACGTTTCCGGCTGCTCGGGAACATTTCCGTTTTCTCTCCGAAAAAATTCCAGAATTTCCTAGAACAATTTTGGCACCTCCAAAAAGTTCCAGGTGCATGCCGAAAACCTTTTTGGCTTAATGGTTTACTCCGAAACAACTTTTTTGTTTTACCGAAACTTTTCTGATGTTCTCTCCGGAACTTTTCCATTGTCTCGGAAATTTTTCGGTGACTTTCTCTCAGGCTCCCTGTCTAGTATTCAGCAGATAGATGACCCTTAAGTGTGTGACCCTATAGGTTCGGTGAAATATAGACATGACCAGAACACTTTCCAGTCAATGATCAATAGTGGAACCGTGGACACCCATATTGATCCCTATACCCACATGAATGAATATTCGAATGAACTTGTAGTTGCCATGTGCTATTCCTGTTGCTTCGCGATATGTTACAAATACCCGAGGTGAGACTTATTGGCATCCCCATGGATCAACAACTTGTCCACTATGCCAGTTACCTTGTTACTGGTTTTGTTCTCTCTTCTCGTTTCTGCGTTTCGGCATCCCTGTGATCAAATTACATTGTGTCTGGCCAGACGATGATGGATACCGTAACACCGAGAGGGCCCATAGAATATCTCTCCATCATCGGAGGAGCAAATCCCAATCTTAAGCTATCAAGTTACTTGTCACACTTTCCCATGAACCCGTAAGCCACCGTAATAGCCACCCTGTTATAGATGACATTTAACAAATCCCAAAGTTCGTGAAGTAGGTGCGAAGGAACTCGATACTCTCATGGTCTAAGGAATTATGCAAACGTTAACTTCTCTATGTTATTAAACATTAAATTGTGATGAATGTATCTCATAGCATAACATCAATCGGGTTGATTCAACACAAGTGTTCTCCTAACATTGTGCCCTCAAAAGTTGCCTGGCATAGACATGCCCATGATCAGGAAAACATGATCATCATGCAATACTTGAGCTAGTCTTAGAGGCCAGACTAGGAATACATTTTACCGTTTATTATTCCACACGTGCATATGAGTTTTTTCTCCGAGCCTCATGGTTATTGTAGACTCGAGAACCATAGCAGTTATAGCACGGAATATAAACATAATTACGAACATGACGATAATAATAATATTTATTATTGGCTCCAGGGCATATCTCCTACACTTATATACAACCCAAGTTAGGCAGGCCAGCTAACAAGATTAAATGGTGTATGCATGACCCGCAACCATTGGCCTCCCGCTACAATATTATAGAAATATTATGCAGTGCCACTGTCTATATATCCCCCCCCCCCCCCCCCCCCCCCCCCCCCCCCCCCCCCCCCCCCCCCCCCCCCCCCCCCCCCCCCCCCCCCCCCCCCCCCCCCCCCCCCCCCCCCCCCCCCCCCCCCCCCCCCCCCCCCCCCCCCCCCCCCCCCCCCCCCCCCCCCCCCCCCCCCCCCCCCCCCCCCCCCCCCCCCCCCCCCCCCCCCCCCCCCCCCCCCCCCCCCCCCCCCCCCCCCCCCCCCCCCCCCCCCCCCCCCCCTGCCTTCAGCCCCGCCGCCCCAACCCACCCCACCACCTCCTCCCGCCAGCCCCATCGCCCACCACCACCTGCCAGGATCTGGCTGGCGACCGCGGGGACGGCCCTGACCACCGCACCACTCCACCCTCCCACCACCTATCGGGAACTGCACCGGGGACAACAGGGACGGCCCTCCCCTTGCTCCTCGCTGCTCCTTCGGCAGGATCCCATCCTCCTCAGTCTGCTCTGGCCTCCATCCCTCGTCTCCGTCAGGTTCCGGTCATCCTCAGCCCTCCCCCGACTTCCATTCTCCCTCTCCGGCCAGATCTCGTCGTCTCCCATCGCCACTGTTGAGGGAGTCCTGGACTAAGGGGTCCTCGGGCGTCCGGCCTGTTATCCATGGGCCGGACTGATGTGCTGTGAAGACATGAAGGCCGAAGACTGTACCCGTGTTCGGATTGGACTCTCCTTGGCTTGGAAGGCAATCTTGGCGATCAACTATGAAGATTCCTTCCTATGTAACCGACTCTATGTAACCCTAGATCCCCCGGTGTCTATATAAACCGGAGGGTGTAGTCCGGAAAGGATAGACTCATTACCATAGTCATACAGGCTAGACTTCTAGGGTTTAGCCATTACGATCTCGTGGTAGATCAACTCTTGTAATACTCATATTCAACAAGATCAATCAAGCAGGAAGTAGGGTATTACCTCCATAGAGAGGGCCCAAACCTGGGTAAACATCGTGTCCCCCGTCTCCGGCTAACCATCGACCTTAGACGCACAGTTCGGGACCCCCTACCCGAGATCCGCCAGTTTTGACACCGACATTGGTGCTTTCATTAAGAGTTCCACTGTGTCATCGACGAAAGGTTCGATGGCCCCTTCGATCGTCTATACTGACGCTGTCCAAGGAGAAACCTTCCTCCCCGGACATATTTTTGTATTCGGCGGCTTCGTACTGCAGGCCAACTCACTTGGTCATCTGGAGCAGATCGATAGCTACGCCCCTCACCACCAGGTCAGATTTGGAAGCTTGAACTACGTTGTGGATATCCGTGGAGACTTGATCTTCAATGGATTTGAGACCGCGATGATCGCTCCCCCTCGCTCCGACGAACATGACCTAAATCTGTCATCGGATCACATCCAGGAGATGGTTCCTGTTGCTGCAACGGCCTTAGAACCGGAGCAGATCATGCCATCCGAGGCCATAGAGTCCGCGGCATTGGAGCCGCACACAGACTCGACACCCTGCAATATTTGCGTCAACGGAACTCCGGACTCGTCTCCGGCTATAAGTTCCGAACAACGTACGCCTGCGGACACCGAGCTGGATCGGTTATCGATTTTTGAATTCGACGTCGCAGACATCTTACAACACTCACCTTTGGGTGACGTGCTAAACTCATTAAAAAACCTGTCCTTGGCAGGGGACTCACAGCCGAACTATGTCCGGTTCGAGCTAGGGGCTGACGACGGAGAATTTTGCTTCCCACCCGCCAGCCACTTCATAGCCACTGTCGATGACTTAACCGACACGCCTGATTACGGCTCCGAAGACATCGATGGTATGGACGACGATGCCAACAAGGAGCAAGGCCAAGACCCGCCATTCACCGAACGTTGGACGGCCACCTCTTCGTACGATGTGTACATGGTTGACAGGCCTAAAAAAGCTAGCAACGATGACAAAGAAGATCCAGTTGCGAACAAACCTTCTGAGACACAGTCCAAGCACCGGCGGCCTAAACGCCATTCTAAGCCTCGTCACTCAAAAGATGGCAACACTGGCACCGGAGAAAATAGTACCCCGGGCGACGCCGAAAACAATGAAGACCCTGTTGGAGTAGCATCCGAACAGGAGGAACAAGACAACGGGCAAGTTAACCCTGATAAACAGGCCATGCCCAATGACCCGGATGATGATAGTTATCGTCTTGTCTCTGAGGATGAGGAGAGCCTCGGCAGCGAGGATTTCATCATGCCTGAGGCACCCCTCGAGCAGGAGCACTTCAAGCGCCAGCTAATAGCTACTGCTAGAAGCCTGAAGAAAAAGCAGCAGCAGCTCCAAGCCGATCAAAGACCTACTCATTGACAGATGGACTGATGTCCTGGCAGCCGAAGAATACGGCCTCAAGCGCCCAGCCAAGAGTTACCCGAAACGCAGACTGCTACCTCAGTTCGATGAGGAGGCGCCGGAGCCCATACCTCCCTCGCGCAATGCGGAACGACCACCCCGCGGTCGGGACAAAATGACAACTCATGCCGAACAGCAGAACGCCCCACCGCCCCGCAGAAACAGAGACAAAACAGCTTGGGACTATACATACAACCTTCGGCAGGAACTGGACAGTAGAGCAGGACACACTGGATCAATCTACGGATCACGAGGACGCTTTCTGACTCGGGATGACGGCTACCTATACGGACGTGACAAACCTAGTCACGCCCGGGGCGATAACCGCAGACGGACTTCATCGAAGGTGCGCCGTGATGCGGCCCGATATAGAGGCGCCACACACCCCCTCTGCTTCACAGATGAAGTACTGGATCACGAATTCCCCGAGGGGTTCAAGCCCGTCAATATCGAATCATACGACGGAACAGCCGATCCCGTAGTATGGATTGAGGATTTTATTCTACACATTCATATGTCCCAAGGAGACGACCTCCACGCCATCAAATACCTCCCACTAAAACTAAAAGGGCCAGCTAGACACTGGTTAAATAGCCTGCCCGAAAATTCCATCAGCAGTTGGGAGGACTTGGAAGAAGCTTTTCTTGACAACTTCCAAGGTACTTAAGTCCGGCCACCATACGCTGATGACTTAAGTCATATAGTTCAACAACCTGGAGAATCAGCCAGAAAATTCTGGACTAGGTTCCTAACCAAAAAGAACCAGATCGTCGACTGTCTGGATGCTGAAGCCCTAGCGGCCTTCAAACACAGCATCCGCGAAGAATGGCTTGCCCGCCACCTCGGCCAAGAAAAGCCAAAATCCATGGCAGCCCTCATGACACTTATGACCCGCTTTTGCGCGGCAAGGACAGTTGGCTGGCTCGTAGCAAAAACACAGCCAGCGAGGCAGGCCCCTCCAAGGCCAAGAACAGCACCAGAAAGCTCCGGCGCAATAGACACAAACGCCGAAGCAAAGGCAATAACACCGATGACACTACGGTTCACGCCGGATTCAGCGGCTCCAAGTTCGGTCAGCGGAAGAAGCCCTACAAAAGGAACAGTGAAGGACCATCCAGCTTGGACCGCATACTTGACCGTCCGTGCCAAATACATGGCACCCCAGACAAACAAGCCAATCATACCAACAGAGATTGTTGGGTTTTTAAACAGGCTGGCAAGTTAAATGCCGAGAACAAGGAAAAGGGATCACAAAGTGAGGACGAAGACGAAGAGCCTCGGCAGCCGAACACTGGGGGGGCAGAAGAAATTTCCCCCTCAAGTCAAAACGGTGAACATGATATATGCTACACACATCCCCAAAAGGGAGCGCAAACGTGCACTCAGGGACGTCTACGTGGTAGAGCCAGTCGCCCCAAAATTCAACCCGTGGTCGTCATTCCCGATCACCTTCGATCGTCAAGATCATCCAACTAGTATCGGCCATGGCGGTTCGGCCGCACTGGTCCTCGACCCAATCATCGACGGATTTCACCTAACATGAGTCCTAATGGACGGGGGTAGCAGCCTCAACCTGCTCTATCAAGATACAGTGCGCAAGATGGGCATTAACCCCTCACGAATCAAACCCACAAAGACTACCTTTAAAGGAGTTATACGAGGTGTAGAGGCTTGTTGTACAGGCTCAATCATGCTGGAAGTGGTCTTCGGTTCCCCGGACAACTTCCGAAGCAAAGAGCCAATCTTCGACATCGTCCCCTTCCGCAGCGGCTACCACGCACTGCTCGGACGAACCGCATTTGCAAGATTCAACGCGGTACCACACTATGCTTATCTCAAGCTCAAGATGCCCGGTCCACATGGTGTCATAACAGTAAATGGAAACACGGAATGCTCCCTGGCAGCAGAGGTACAGAGCGGCCTTGTCAAGCAGCACCATAATCCGGCTGCCGAGCCCCTGGACATCATTAAGAGGGTCCGGACTACACTGCAATAGGATAGCTCGGCTCATCAAGAGGTCGATTAGCAATTCGGCCTCCGTCCCAGTCCCGATGAGGTAGTGGCATTCGTGCCACATGTACATAATTACGCACTCAAAATTCCATGGGCATCGACGGAGGCACAGCTAGCTTGTATTCCACAGTTCGGCCAGACCGATCCCGGACTCACATACACCCCTAACTATTTCCTCTCCCCTCCTCAGGTTTTACACAGGCCTCCTTCGAGGGCCTGATTGCTGGTCCTGTCCAAGGATAAGTACACCGGAATAGCGTGAAGCACAGGCGTACAGGAGAAGCTCTGGAGGTCAATTTAACAATTACTCTACCTATTTTCAGGACTCACACGCAGCTTGCCTTCGGTGGCGGCATGTTAAAAAGCCGGTTATTTATCGCACTATTTGTATCGATGCGCTTTAACGCATCAATCCAATTCTAATGGAAACAGTTCATGGCCCAGGTTCCAGGGCCACAAATATTACCTCTGCTCTCTTTCTGTTTTCCTTTTCCCCATTAATTACTTACATTTTAGCACCCGTACACTTTGGTACGTTCCATATCTGCCAGGAGCTCCTCACCGCCCCATAAGACGGCAACAAAGTCCGAACACTTCTTATAGATAAGTTCGGCACCCCGAATTTAGCATTATATGCATTGGCTCCGAATCATGTCTTTGTTCAATAGTTGGGTTGCCCGGCTCCTGTGCTTGCTACCCTACGTTCCGCTACATTGGCTAGGGTAGTAAAGGGAGAACTACTGCGATTGTGCCCTGGTTTACCAGGATGAGCACCTCAGTAGAGAAAGCCGAAAACTGACTGTCATGATGTGGCGAGAGCCGGTCAGCCATTCGAGAGGTTGAAAATCGCTCGAGATTTTTTCCGCATGACGCGAAGGATCGGTACTTCCCGATCAGACGCTGATAGCACTCAGGTTCATATACCAGGGGCTGTGCCTATGTTTTATTATAAAACTCCTATGGCTAAGTGAGGGCGTTTAAGCCGCATAGTCTGATTGCCTGGTTCGTTGCGCTAAACAACTCCTTCAAGGACCATATAATTGGATAAAGATTGTTTAGATTCCATCCCGAACACCTCCGTACTACCTACATGAGGGCGGAAGCCGACGACTGGCCAACCCTCAGATTCCATACAACACGGCCGCACAGGAGGAAACAATTAAAACATAACAAACATTATATTACAAACCGGCTTTGTTTTTATCATACAAGGCAACGACAAAACATGAGTGTATTCATTCGAAAACAATGTCCTGCCCGCACTGCGCTGCTGCAAGTCGAGACCCTTCTAGGACAACCGCAAAATATCGCTCGGGTGTGCGGTGCTCCTTGCCCTCTGGCGGCCCCTTGGCCACCTCAACGGCGTCCATCTTTGCCCACCACATCTTGCAACGGGCGAAGGCCATGCGGGCACCTTCGATGCAAACTGATCACTTGACGATGTCTAGCCGCGGACAGGCTTCCACCACCCGCTTTACAAGGCCAAAATGGCTGCTAGGCATAGCTTCGGCTGGCCATAGCCGGATTATCAAATCCTTCATGGCCAGTTCGGCCACCCTGTGCAGCTCGACCAACTGCTTCAGTTGATCGGCAAAGCGCACCGGATGTTCTGGCATAGCATACTGCGACCAGAACAGCTTCTCCATGGAATTCCCTTCTCTGGCTCGGAAGAACGCCGTGGCATCGGACACGCTGCGGGGTAGATCCACAAAAGCCCCTGGGCAACTCCAAATCCGGGTTAGTAAAAGGTACTTCCTCTCCGCATACTTGCTTTGCATGATAAAAGCCTTACCCGCTGTAATCTTCTTGGCCTCTTGGATCTCCTGGAGAGCGTCCCGGGCTTCATTCCGTGCGGTCTCCGCGCTCTGGCGAGCCTTGGTAAGTTCGGTCTCTTGAACCAATGCCTCGCGCTCCAAGGCTTCGCACTTCCTTCACCGCGTCCTGGAGCTCCTGCTGGACTTCGCTGACCCGGGCCTTGAGCTTTTTACGGGCGGCTTGCTGCTGGACAGCCTTCCCCTCGGCTTCGGCCAGGGCAATTTTCAGGGCCTTGACCTCGGTCGCCGCCCCTGCACATATTATGACATTCCGGTCAATACTCACCGCTTATTCTTTCAGAATACAAAGCAAGTTGTCACTCACCTTGCTTCTCCTGGAGCTGAATCTTCACCTCGCCAAGCTCGTTCTTGGCCCGCTCCAACCTCTACTTCAGTTCAGAGACTTCGGCAGCATGCGAGGTCGCGGCCAACAGCGACGCCTGCTCATTCATACATATCAAGTTAGACTCATACAAAGGGTTGATCCTCTGTCCGACCTTTCTTTCCGAACACCGGACAGTCTCAGGGGCTACTGTCAGCACGAGGTGTTCTCTTTCTACGAGACCTACCTCAAAACCCGGCAACAGATTGTTGCAGGCCTCGTTTAGTCCGTTCTTGACGGACTGCACCTTCTCGATCACCGTACCCATAAGGACACGGTGCTCGTCCATAATGGAGGCACCTCGTAGCGCCTCCATCAGGTTATCCGGTGCCCCTGGTTGGACAGGGGCCACCGATGGAATTGGCGCACCTCCCTCCTTCGGAGGAGGGTGCTCGCCAGATTCCGAGGCCATATTGGTCTCCGGAATCGTATTCGGCTGAGGGCCGAACTGAATACGTCCCTCCTTGCCAGTCTCCAGGAGGATCGGCTCCCCCATGTGTCTGACTGCGGAGGTCTCGCCTCGTGGCACCTCCTGGACAGCGTCCTGGGCCCCTCCGCGGCTCGGAGCAGTCCTCCAGGACAACACTTCGGTGTCGTCCTTGGCCCCGGGGGAATAAGCGGGCGGCGGTGACATGCTGGCCATTTCCGCCGGATCCAACGAACCTCCAGATGAGGATCGCTGAACGCTATCACGGGCCGGACTACAATAGCACAATTACCCACGTCAAAATAATAAAAAGGAGAGGCCAAGTACACTTGTATACGTGAGTCATAGTACTTACGATGCAGCCCGAGGCTTAGTGCGGAGGCGTCGCTCTGGACTACTGTCAACGTCCCACGCGGTGTTGACCGCAAGGGCGACCTTCTCCTTCTTGGGCGTTCCCGCCTCCAGATTCGTGGAAGCCGCCCTCTTCTTCTTTCCCTCCTCAGGGGGAGCTTTCTTTTCCTCCCCCTCCTCCTCTTCCTTGTCATCGTCCTCAGGGACGGAGGAATGGGTTTCTTCATCTTCGGACGTCACGTCCGAAGCACCCTTGCGACGGAGGCCACTTTTGGCCCCCTTGGCCTTCTTCTTGGCCTTCTTCTCCGGCGCCTTATATGGTGCCGGCACCAGCATCTTCGCCAGATGCGGGATGATCGGTTCTTCAGGCAGTGGAGCCGGACACTGGATCCACTTCACCCTCTCCGTCCAATCCTGAGAAAGCAATGATAAAAGCTCAGACATCATCCTCAAAACAAACAAGTAGGGGATGCGTTAAAAATAACATACCTCGCTGGCGGGCTGTTTAATGTCGTGCCCACGGTCTGAATCTGTGGCCGACGGTTTCTCTTTGCCCTTAAAGAGCAACCTCCAGGCACCCTCGTGAGTGGTTTCAAAGAGCCTCACCAGGGTTTGGTGCTTCTTTGGATTAAACTCCCACAGAGGGCGGCTTCTGCGCTGGCACGGGAGGATCCGGTGAACCAACATCACCTGAATTACATCGACAAGCTTGACCCTCTTGGTTATCATACATTGAACGCGCGTCTGAAGCGCAATTAGCTCATCGGGCAAACACCAGTTCGGACTCTTCTTGACCCAGGACGTGAGTCGCATGGGAGCGCCAGAGCGAAATTCGGCAGCAGCGGCCCAGGTGGTGCCGCGGGGTTCCGTGATGTAGAACCACTACTTCTGCCACTCCTTTACTGTCTCCACAAAAGTGCCTTTCGGCCAGGAGACATTGGACAGCTTACTCACCATGGCTCCCCCGCGCTCTGCGTGCTGGCCGTCCACCACTTTCGGCTTCACATTGAAGACTTTGAGCCATAGCCCGAAGTGGGGTTGGATGCGGAGGAAGGCCTCACACACGACGATAAACGCCGAGATGTTGAGGAAGGAGTTCGGGGACAGATCATGGAAATCTATCCCGTAATAATACATCAGCCCGCGGATGAAAGGATGGAGTGGGAACCCTAGTCCGCAGAAGAAATGAGGGAGGAATACCACCCTCTCATTGGGCTCCGGCATGGGGACGACTTGTCCCTCGGCCGGCAGGCGATGGGCGATCTCCTTCGCCAAATATCCGGTCGCCCGAAGCTCAGTAATGTCCTCCTCCTTGACGGAGGAGACCATCTACTTGCCCTGACCTCCGGATCCGGACATGGTTGAGTGCTCGGTCGACTGGAAAGAAGATAAGGACTTGAGCGCTGGAGCTCGAGATTGGGAGGGCAGAGATGGAGAGAAGGCATGGGAGAGGAAGAGGGAATCCTTATCCCCTTATAAAGGCAATACATATCGAACGCCTCCCTACTCGCCTTATAATTCGCCTATTCCCAAGGGCTGTATAAACGGCGCGGTTGGATTACCCATGCCCACATTGATGAGAATCCCAGTATAAGGGGGCACGATCTTTGCTTCGACAAGACGTGCCAATGGCAACCGCGTCTCGGGACGTGGAACGTCGGACACTAAACGGTCCAGAATTATGACCGATCGTACATGATGTCATGCTACTAAAATTTGTCGGCGGGTCAGACTCGTGCAAAAATATATTCTCTCTGTGGTTGTGTATGGTGTGTGTGACAGGTCCGGATACTATCATCGCGTCCGAAGACTATCTTGGAGTTCGGATAGAAGGGAACCCGCCTTGCAATGCCGAAGACAATCTGCGCGCCGGACTCCTCGTCATTGAAGCCAGGTTCGGGGGCTACTGAGGGAGTGCTGGACTAAGGGGTCCTCGGGCGTCCGGCCTGTTATCCATGGGCCGGACTGATGGGCTGTGAAGACATGAAGGTCGAAGACTGTACCCGTGTCCGGATTGGACTCTCCTTGGCATGGAAGGCAAGCTTCATGATCAACTATGAAGATTCCTTCCTATGTAACCGACTCTATGTAACCCAAGATCCCCCCGGTGTCTATATAATCCGGAGGGTTTAGTCCGGAAAGGATAGACTCATTACCATAGTTATACAGGCTAGACTTCTAGGGTTTAGCCATTACGATCTCGTGGTAGATCAACTCTTGTAATACTCATATTCATCAAGATCAATCAAGCAGGAAGTAGGGTATTACCTCCATAGAGAGGGCCCGAACCTGGGTAAACATCGTGTCCCCCGTCTCCTTCTAACCATCGACCTTAGACACATAGTTCGGGACCCCCTACCCGAGATCCGCCAGTTTTGACACCGACAACCGCCCATGTATAGCGCCACCGCGCTCCGGATTCGGCGCGCTCCATCGCTCCCCGCCTTCACCGCCCATATCCAGGGCTACCCGACACCCGGATCTGGCGTGCCCCGCCTTCCCCACCCCGGATCTCACACTCGCCGCCACCACCTCCGCTCTGCACCACGGCTCGGATCCCGGGTGCCACTGCCAGCGCCGCGCCCCTGCCTTCCCCACCGGACGCCCCTCTAACTTCCTTGCCATCCCATTAGATAGAGCGTCGGCGACCATCGAGGCACGGTCCGTCTGGCCGCTGCGCGCCACCCTTGTGAGCACCTGTCCCCATCGGCACGGATCCAGCTCCTCTGCTACATCAACAATGATCTCCACGCCTCGCCATGGAGCTAGTAGACCTGCTGCAGTTCATTTGATTTTTTAACTTCTGGATTTTGGATGTGCAGACACTAGATGGGGGCGACGGCGCATTCGTGCGGGCGTGCAGTTCGCCGGCACGGCGAGTGCGGTACACTGGTTCCGATGATGCAGTTTGTTGGCGTACTCCCCTACCCAGCAGCGAGCAGCAGTTTGTTTCGTGACGTCGTCTACTAGTTCGTCAACGTAGCAAGCACCTCAGTGGCAGCGCGCTTGCAGTTTGGTGCACGCGTCTAGTTCCAGTTCAGTTGTTGCGCCCGTGCAGTTTTGCTCGGATTCGAGGTGATGCTTCGTTGTGCAGTGCAAAAATCCTGTTATAAAAATCGTGGGTTCTAGGCCTTTGTTCTGCTCGAGCAGCGATGCAGTTCGGTTGGGTCGCTTGTGCTGAATTTATTGTTATTTATCTCAAATAAATGTGGTTCACTTATGGTAAATGTGGTTCACTTATGGTAATGTGTTTCAGTTTCGAGTGTGTTGTGGTTCGGTGTCGAGTGTGTTGTGGTTCACTTACGTCAAATGTGAAAATGCAAAGATGTTAAGGAAAATGAAAAAAAAAGTAATGCGGTTCACTTAAACTTTTGTCGCGGTTCACTTAAACTTGTGTTGAGGTTCACTTTTTCTTTGATGTGAAGTGCACTCGCCTCATATCCAAAACACAATAACAGAAAAACATGTGCAGTTCTCTTTGTCCAACATTGCAGTGCAATTTTCTGTCTGATGCAAATTCCATAGCCCAATGTGAAGTGCAAAAAATGTTAGGGAGATGACAAAAATGCATGCAAAAAATGTTAGGGAGATGACAAAAATGCATGCGGTTAACTTTCGGTAGTGTCGCGGTTCACTTACTTCCAACGTGTAGTGCAGAAAAATGTTACGAAAATGGTAAAAAAAAGTAACACGGTTCACTTCTCGATAGTGTTGCGGTTCACTTACGACCGATGTGAAGCGCAGTCCACTTCCTCGGCTAGGAAAACTTACCGCCTGACTAAATGAAATCAAGCAGTTCGTTTGCCCGACTGATGCAGTGCGGTTTTCTGTCTGATGCGGTTCACTCGGCGATTTTGGTGTCGCGAAAAACAGTGTCCATATTTCGGTAAAATCAAAACTGCTCTTAAACCGTAAGGATTAGAGAGAGTGTTCTACATGAAAAAGTTTTGCCTCATCGATATCTTTCCAACGGCGTATCATTTGAACCATTCCGACCACTGGTTTGTAAAAATTCACGAAAAAACGGCCGCTGCCACTCGTCGTTAGCCGCACCATTTTCAAAATTAATTTAAAACAGTAAGGAATCTAAAAAAAATCTACATATGAAAGTTGCGCCTCATCCGTAGCTTTCCAACGGCATATCACACGCCTCGTTTCGATAAACGGTTAGAAAACTGGAGCGAAAACAGTACCGAAAAATTGCAAAAAATTGAAAAAACAGAATTCCTCGATTTAGTAAATTTGAAACTGCTCTTAAACCGTAACGAATTAGAGAAAGTAATATATATGAAAAAGTTGCGCCTCGACGATATCTTTCCAATGGCGTATCATTTGCTTCATTCCGACATGCGGTTTGCGAAAAAACACGAAAATACACTCGCTGCCACTCGTTGGCCGCCCATCGTTTTCGAAACTGCTCTTAAACCGCGAGGAATCTCGAAAAAATTTCAACATGGCGAAGTTGCGCCTAATCCATAGCTTTCCAACGGCGTATTACACACCTCGTTCCGACAAACGGTTAAAAAATTGGATCAAAAACAGTACTGAAAAAACACCACATGTAGTTTTTTCGACGAGAAGTTCACTAGTGTTTGTA
>JAAAWM010010947.1:0-56310 GCA_036873465.1 Thinopyrum obtusiflorum | reverse complement strand
TTGCTGTGCCTGGCCGGGTCAAGGGCCTGCAGGCCGGCTGGTGAGCGGGCCGGGTCAAGCTTCATCATCACGCCTGGCCGGCCCTGGGCCTCTAGGCCGGCTGGAAAGCGGGCCAGGTTAAGGGGTGCTGGCCGCCCCGTTGTTTTGAAAATGGTTAAGTGTTGATGAGCCTACCCGGGGGTTATCCCCCCGACAGTACTCCCTGAAGCTGGCGAGGCCGCCGGATGCCGGCTGGGGGCCCCGGCAGCTTACCTCCCTGATGAGCACCGGGTCTGGCCTGGCCGGCCGCGAAGAGCATGTCCGGGTCCCCACGCATCTGGCCTGGATGGCGGAGGTGGAGGGGCCCGTCGGTCCGTCTTCTGGCACGAAAAGTCACGCCCGCCGCCCGTTGGGAGCCCGCCATGTGGCGCCGTGGCCAGGCCTAGGCCTGCCAGGCCACGCGCGTGATAGGACGTCACCACAGGGCAGGCCCACCGGGACGCGGGCTCGGCGCACGCGCGGGATCTTCTGCGGCGGCCCTGGACGCTTGCGCTTCCCGAGGCGTTTAATGCGCCCGCTCACCGCGGAAGGGGTGGGGGAACGAGGGCGCAAACGATCCCACTTCCCCCACGCCCCTGCGGGGTTTAAGTGAGGGAGAGGGGGAGGAGCCGAGGCACAAACGCCCCTCGCCCCGCCCCGCTGCTTCTTCTTCTTCCTCTTCTCTTCCTCTGCGCCCCTGCGTCCGCACGCTCGCCGCCGCCGCTACTTTTCACGACAGGTCGACCACAGCACGCGCCTCCATAGCAGTTCCGTCGCCGCTCCCATTTCTCTGCCGCGCCCGGTGATGGCGACCCAGAAGTGCTCGTGGGAGGGCTCCGACGTCTCGGACGAGCTCATCGAGCATCTTCGTTCTCGGCGGAGGCTGCCGCCTGCAGAGCGCATGGTCGCGCGAGCTCCTGGCGACGAGGTCGCGCCCCAGCCGCGAAACGGGGAGGTCGTCTTCTTCACCGAGCACTTCACTCACGGGTTTGGCCTCCCCGCCAGCGGCTTCTTCCATCGCTTCCTCGACTACTTTGGCCCCCCCCCCCCCCCCCCCCCCCCCCCCCCCCCCCCCCCCCCCCCCCCCCCCCCCCCCCCCCCCCCCCCCCCCCCCCCCCCCCCCCCCCCCCCCCCCCCCCCCCCCCCCCCCCCCCCCCCCCCCCCCCCCCCCCCCCCCCCCCCCCCCCCCCCCCCCCCCCCCCCCCCCCCCCCCCCCCCCCCCCCCCCCCCCCCCCCCCCCCCCCCCCCCCCCCCCCCCCCCCCCCCCCCCCCCCCCCCCCCCCCCCCCCCCCCCCCCCCCCCCCCCCCCCCCCCCCCCCCCCCCCCCCCCCCCCCCCCCCCCCCCCCCCCCCCCCCCCCCCCCCCCCCCCCCCCCCCCCCCCCCCCCCCCCCCCCCCCCCCCCCCCCCCCCCCCCCCCCCCCCCCCCCCCCCCCCCCCCCCCCCCCCCCCCCCCCCCCCCCCCCCCCCCCCCCCCCCCCCCCCCCCCCCCCCCCCCCCCCCCCCCCCCCCCCCCCCCCCCCCCCCCCCCCCCCCCCCCCCCCCCCCCCCCCCCCCCCCCCCCCCCCCCCCCCCCCCCCCCCCCCCCCCCCCCCCCCCCCCCCCCCCCCCCCCCCCCCCCCCCCCCCCCCCCCCCCCCCCCCCCCCCCCCCCCCCCCCCCCCCCCCCCCCCCCCCCCCCCCCCCCCCCCCCCCCCCCCCCCCCCCCCCCCCCCCCCCCCCCCCCCCCCCCCCCCCCCCCCCCCCCCCCCCCCCCCCCCCCCCCCCCCCCCCCCCCCCCCCCCCCCCCCCCCCCCCCCCCCCCCCCCCCCCCCCCCCCCCCCCCCCCCCCCCCCCCCCCCCCCCCCCCCCCCCCCCCCCCCCCCCCCCCCCCCCCCCCCCCCCCCCCCCCCCCCCCCCCCCCCCCCCCCCCCCCCCCCCCCCCCCCCCCCCCCCCCCCCCCCCCCCCCCCCCCCCCCCCCCCCCCCCCCCCCCCCCCCCCCCCCCCCCCCCCCCCCCCCCCCCCCCCCCCCCCCCCCCCCCCCCCCCCCCCCCCCCCCCCCCCCCCCCCCCCCCCCCCCCCCCCCCCCCCCCCCCCCCCCCCCCCCCCCCCCCCCCCCCCCCCCCCCCCCCCCCCCCCCCCCCCCCCCCCCCCCCCCCCCCCCCCCCCCCCCCCCCCCCCCCCCCCCCCCCCCCCCCCCCCCCCCCCCCCCCCCCCCCCCCCCCCCCCCCCCCCCCCCCCCCCCCCCCCCCCCCCCCCCCCCCCCCCCCCCCCCCCCCCCCCCCCCCCCCCCCCCCCCCCCCCCATCGACCTCACAGTCATGGGGGTGCCGGCCCTGGTCGAGGAAGACGATGCTGGGGCTTCCACGCCCAAGGAGCGGGAGTGCACCGCTTGGAAGGACCTGGAGCGGGCCATGCGGGAAGAGGTCGAGCTCTCCGCGAAGGTGTGGGAGGACGCGGCGGGCCAGGTTGAGCTTCATCGTCACGCCTGGCCGGCCCTGGGCCTCCAGGCCGGCTGGAAAGCGGGCCGGGTTAAGGGGTGCTGGCCGCCCCATTGTTTTGAAAATGGTTAAGTGTTGATGAGCCTACCTGGGGGTTATCCCCCCGACAAAAGGTTAGAGTTAAGTTTGGTGATATATATCACGAATTTAATTTCTCTAAGTTTAGTAGACAACCTCATGATGAAGAATTACCCAGTAAAGATGAAATTATTGGTCTTGCTTCTATTGCTATGCCTCCTACTGATCCTTTAGAACAATACTTGCTAGACCATGAAAATGACATGCATATGAATGAAAGAAATGAAATAGATGGGTTGTTCTTTAAACAAGCACCTATTCTTAAACATAACTTGCCTGTTGAAACTTTGGGAGACCCTCTCCCACCCAAGAGTGATCCTGTGTTTGATTTAAAGCAATTACCTGATACACTTAAATATGCTTATCTTGATGAAAAGAAGATATACCATGTTATTATTAGTGCTAACCTTTCAGAGCATGAAGAAAAGAGATTACTTAAAACTCTGAGGAAGCACCGTGCTGCTATTGGATATACTCTCGATGATCTTAAGGGCATCAGTCCCACCTTATGTCAGCATAAAATTCATATGGAGCCAGATGCTAAACCCGTTGTTGATCACCAAAGAAGATTAAATCCTAAAATGAAGGAGGTGGTAAGAACTGAAATATTAAAGCTTCTGGAAGCAGGTATAATTTATCCCATAGCTGATAGTAGATGGGTAAGTCCTGTTCATTGTGTTCCTAAGAAAGGAGGTATTACTGTTGTTCCTAATGATAAAAATGAACTTATCCCACAAAGAATTGTAACTGGTTATAGAATGGTAATTGATTTCAGAAAATTAAATAAAGCTACTAGGAAAGATCATTACCCCTTGCCTTTTATTGATCAAATGTTAGAAAGATTATCTAAGCATACACACTTTTGTTTCCTAGATGGATATTCTGGTTTCTCGCAAATACCTATATCACAAGAAGATCAAAAGAAAACCACCTTTACTTGTCCCTTTGGAAGTTATGCTTATCCTCGTATGCCTTTTGGTTTATTTAATGCACCCGCTGCCTTTCAAAGATGTATGACTGCTATATTCTCTGACTTTTGTGAAAAGATTATTGAGGTTTTCATGGATGATTTCTCCATTTATGAAACTTCTTTTGATGATTGCTTAAGCAACCTTGATCGAGTTTTGCAGAGATATGAAGAAACTAATCTTGTCTTGAACTGGGAGAAGTGCCACTTTATGGTGAATGAAGGTATAGTCCTTGGGCATAAAATTTTTGAGAGATGTATTGAAGTTGATAAAGCTAAAGTTGATGCTATTGAGAAAATGCCATGTCCTAAAGATGTCAAAGGTATAAGAAGTTTCCTTGGTCATGCTAGTTTCTATAGAAGGTTTATAAAAGACTTCTCTAAAATTTCTAGGCCTCTTAATAATCTCTTGCAAAAAGATGTTCCATTTGTTTTTGATGATGATTGCGTAGAAGCCTTTGAAATACTTAAGAAAGCCTTAATATTTGCACCTGATTGGAACATACCCTTTGAAATTATGTGTGATGCTAGTGATTATGCTGTTGGTGCCATTCTAGGCCAAAGAGTTGATAAGAAATTGAATGTTATTCATTATGCTAGTAGGACTCTAGACAGTACTCAAAGAAATTATGCTACTACTGAGAAAGAATTTTTAGCAGTTGTTTTTGCATGTGATAAATTCAGATCCTATATTGTTGATTCCAAGGTTACTATTCACACTGATCATGCTGCTATTAAATATCTTATGGAAAACAAAGATGCTACACCTAGACTTATTAGGTGGGTTCTTTTGCTACAAGAATTTGACTTGCATATTGTTGATAGAAAGGGAGCTGAGAATCCCGTAGCTGATAATTTGTCTAGAATGGAAAATGTTCTTGATGACCCACTTCCTATTAATGATGATTTTCCTGATGAACAACTAGCTGTGATAAATGCTTCTCGTAATACTCCTTGGTATGCAGACTATGCTAATTACATTGTTGCAAAATATATACCACCTAGTTTCACATACCAACAAAAGAAAAAGTTCTTCTTTGATTTAAGACATTACTTTTGGGATGACCCACATTTATATAAAGAAGGAGTAGATGGTGTTATTAGACGTTGTGTACCTGAGCATGAACAGGAACAAATCCTACGAAAGTGTCACTCCGAGGCATATGGAGGACACCATGCGGGAGACAGAACTGCACACAAGGTACTACAATCTGGTTTTTATTGGCCTACTCTTTTCAAGGATGCACGTAAGTTTGTCCTTTCTTGTGATGAATGTCAAAGAATTGGTAATGTTGGTAGACATCAGGAAATGCCTATGAATTATTCACTTGTTATTGAACCATTTGATGTTTAGGGTTTTGATTATATGAGACCTTTCCCTAAATCCAATGGGTATACTCATATTTTAGTTGCTGTTGATTACGTTACTAAGTGGGTGGAAACTATTCCAACTAGTAGTGCAGATCATAACACTTCTATTAAAATGCTTAAAGAAGTTATATTCCCAAGGTTTGGAGTCCCTAGATATTTAATGACTGATGGTGGTTCACATTTTATTCATGGTGCTTTCCATAAATTGCTTGCTAAATATGATGTTAACCATAGAATTGCATCTCCTTATCATCCTCAGTCTAGTGGTCAAGTTGAATTAACTAATAGAGAAATAAAATTAATTTTGCAAATGACCGTTAATAGATCTAGAAAGAATTGGTCTAAGAAACTTGATGATGCACTATGGGCTTACAGAACTGGTTATAAAAATCCTATGGGTATGTCTCCATATAAAATGGTCTATGGAAAAGCATGTCATTTACCTCTTGAACTAGAACATAAAGCATATTGGGCAATTAAAGAACTTAACTATGATTTTAAACTTGCCGGTGAAAAGAGGTTATTTGATATTAGCTCTCTAGATGAATGGAGAACCCAAGCTTATGAAAATGCCAAGTTGTTTAAAGAAAAAGTTAAAAGGTGGCATGATAAGAGAATTCGAAAACGGGAATTCAAAGTAGGTGATCATGTTTTATTATACAATTCTCGTTTAAGATTTTTTGCAGGAAAACTTCTCTCTAAATGGGAAGGACCGTATATCATCGAAGAAGTTTATCGCTCCGGAGCTATCAAAATAAACAACTCCGAAGGCAATAATCTGAGGGTGGTTAATGGCCAAAGAATTAAACATTATATCTCAGGTACACCCATTAATGTCGAAACTAATATTATTCAAACAATAACGTCGGAAGAGGACATAGAAGAAACCTTCCGGAACGCTCCAGAATCCTGAAAAGGAGTAGGTACGTGGTACGGTAAGTAAACGACTCCAAAACTTCCATAAAAGTACTTTCTATTCATTTTGGAATATATAAAAAATTAGGAAAATAATAAACAGTCCAAAAAGTGCGTGAGGAGGCGACAAGCCTGGGGGGCGCGCCCTACCCCCCAGGGTGTGCCTACCAGGCTTGTGGCCCCCTCGTGGACTTTCCCGACTCCGTTTTTCTTCCATATTACTTGTCCTGCACGGGAAAAATTCATTATATGTACTCACGGGTGTTTTGACCACCGCATCGCAAGTTTCTCCTCTGTTCTTGTTTCGTGCTGTTTCCTGTCAGATTTTCGAGGCCGGGCATCATGTCTTCCGCTTCCTCCAACAATGTGGGAGACGAAGCTTGGTAGCTACAGATAGAACTCAGGAGAGAGGAGGAGGAGGAGGTTACCATGGAAGAAGATGATGGAGATTTGCTGGAAGTCCATCCCCCGGCCTCCGAGAGGGGTACCCTTGCCGGCATCTCCATGACTCCAAATCCTCATCAAGCCATAAGAAGCACTACAAGCCATGGGAGTCCAAAGGTACAAGATGGGCTTCCTCCTAGGAGACCCTTGCACAGGTTACATCGGAACAATTTTCATAATTTGGTCCACTATTATAGGGTTGAAAACACTCCTCGCATGCACATACCTTCCAATTGGGATATTTCCTATCCAAGTGAGAATGATGCAGGAAAGGGATCTGGTGGCCGGAAAATAAACATATTATGGTTGAAGTGCAAAAGAACGCCACCGCGATTCAGCAGTTGCTTCGGGAGGTCCAGAGTTTGAAGGATATCTTATTAAATATTTTGAAAGACAAGCCCACCACTTCATCACCACCATCACCGAAGAAGGAGACTTGAGCACATGGGTATGGGCACGACCCTTAGCTTGTGCCAAGCTTGGGGGAGATGCCCCGGTATCGTATCACCATCACTTTTTATCATCATTATCTATCTTAGCTCAATCCTTAGTTATTTCATGATTTAGAATAATAAAGTTTAGTATGATTTAGATTCGAGTGCTTGCTTTGTGATCTATCTATCTATGTAATCGTGTGTGAAAGTTATATAATAAAGAGTAGTTTGAGTTGAGTGTTTTGCTTTTGTCGATCCAATCTTAGAAATAAAATAAAGAAAGAATAGAGATCATAATCTAATCCCATAGGGAGTGATGACTTCACATAAAAGAAGTATAATTGATAAAACTTGTTGAAAGTTGACAAACATAGCATTGGTCATTGTTGCAATTCATGAAAAAGTAATAAAGGAAGAGAGGTCGCACATATAAATACACTATCTTGGACATCTTTTATGATTGTGAGCCCTCATTAAATATTCTATGTCAAATAGTCGACGTTGGACAAGGAAGACAACGTAATGAGTTATGTTTGCTTATATTCACATAGAAGTTATATTGTTTTGGATCCTCTAACATGTGGTGCTTGCCCCCTATCTTTTGCTAGACAAAATTCTGCACTAAGTAGAGATACTACTTGTGCATCCAAAAACCCTTAAACCCAGTTTCATGACATGAGAGTCCATTATATCTACCTATGGATTGAATAAGATCCATCAAGTAATTAAGTTGTCATTGGTGCAAAGCAAAAAAAATTGCTCCTAAATATGTATGATCTTTTATTGTAAGGGAAAATAAGCTTTGTACGATCTTGTGATGGTGAAGAAATAAAAGTGACAGACTGCATAATAAAGATCGCTATCACAAGGGGCAATATAAAGTGATGTTCCTTTACATTAAGAGCTTGCACATCCAAAAACAAAAAGCGCATGACAACCTCTGCTTCCCTCTGTGAAGGGTCTATCTTTTACTTTATGTATTTACTTTCATGCAAGAGTGAATAGCATTCTCCTCTATTCCGTTTTTATTTTCTCGCATGGCAAGCATCATGTGGTGGGTATTGATCCAGGCATATATATCCAGTTGGATGTAGGTGATCATGAGTTATTATTGTTGACATTACTCTTGAGGTAAATACGTTGGGAGGCGACATTATAAGTCCCTATCTTTCTATGTGTCTGACTGAAACTTATTAGGTGGGTTCTTTTGCTACAAGAATTTGACTTGCATATTGTTGATAGAAAGGGAGCTGAGAATCCCGTAGCAGATAATTCGTCTAGAATGGAAAATGTTCTTGATGACCCACTTCCTATTAATGATGATTTCCCTGATGAACAATTAACTGTAATAAATGCTTCTCGTAACACTCCTTGGTATGCAGACTATGCTAATTACGTTGTTGCTAAATATATACCACCTAGTTTCACATACCAACAAAAGAAAAAGTTCTTCTTTGATTTAAGACATTACTTTTGGGATGACCCACATTTATATAAAGAAGGAATAGATGGTATTATTAGACGTTGTGTACCTGAGCATGAACAGGAATAAATCATACGGAAGTGTCACTCCGAAGCATACGGAGGACACCATGCGGGAGACAGAACTGCACATAAGGTATTACAATCCGGTTTTTATTGGCCTACTCTTTTTAAAGAGGCATGTAAGTTTGTCCTTTTTTGTGATGAATGTCAAAGAATTGGTAATATTGGTAGACGTCAGGAAATGCCTATGAATTATTCACTTGTTATTAAACCATTTGATGTTTGGGGTTTTGATTATATGGGACCTTTTTCTTCCTCTAATGGATATACACATATACTTGTTGCTGTTGATTATGTTACTAAGTGGGTAGAAGCTATTCCAACCAGTAGTGCTGATCACAACACATCAATTAAAATGCTTAAAGAAGTTATATTTCCGAGGTTTGGAGTCCCTAGATATATTTGATGACTGATGGTGGTTCACATTTTATTCATGGTGCTTTCCGTAAATTGCTTGCTAAATATGATGTTAATCATATAATTGCATCTCCATATCATCCTCAGTCTAGTGGTCAAGTTGAATTGAGTAATAGAGCAATAAAATTAATTTTGTAAAAGACCGTTAATAGATCTAGGAAGAATTGGTCTAAGAAACTTGATGATGCATTATGGGCTTACAGAACTGCTTATAAAAATCCTATGGGTATGTCTCCATATAAAATGTTTATGGAAAAGCATGTCATTTACCTCTTGAGTTAGAACATAAAGCTTATTGGGCAATTAAAGGACTTAATTATGATTTTAAACTTGCCGGTGAAAGTGGTTATTTGATATTAGCTCTTTAGATGAATGGAGAACCCAAGCCTATGAAAATGCTAAGTTATTTGAAAGAAAAAGTTAAAATATGGCATGATAAAAGAATTCAAAAACGGGAATTTAAAGTGGGTGAGCAAGTTCTATTGTACAACTCTCGTTTCAGATTCTTTGCAGGAAAACTTCTCACTAAATGGGAAGGGCCATATATCATCGAAGAAGTTTATCGCTCCGGAGCTATCAAAATCAACAACTTCGAAGGCACCAACCCGAGAGTGGTGAATGGGCAAAGAATTAAGCATTATATCTCAGGTACTCCCATTAATGTTGAAACTAATATTATTCAAACGATGACATCGGAGGAACACATCAAAGAGTCCTTCCGGAACGCTCCAGAACCCTGAAAAGGGGTAGGTACGTGATACGGTAAGTAAACCGAATCCAAAAATTCCATAAAAATTATTTCTGTCCGTTTTGGAATATTAGAAAAAATATAAAAATAAGAAACAACCAAGAGGACCCACGAGGAGGTCACAAGGCAACAGGGCGCGACCCCCCTGGGGCGCGCCGTGTTGCCTTGTGGGCCCCTCGTGTGCCTTCCTGACTATGTTTTCCTCTCGTATGCTTGTTTTGCAAGATAAAAATTCTTTATATATACTCCCGTATGTTTTGACCACCGTATCACAAGTTTCTCCTCTGTTCATGTTTCGGGCTGTTTTTCTAACAGATCTAGATCGCTATGGCGCTTCCAAGTTCGTTCAAGGACAAGTTATTCGAGAAGGTCATCAACCCCTACCTACCAGAGGTGATGAAGCACCCTCGAGCCATTGAGATGCGTGAGGGGGTGCTCCACATCCGGGACGTTCAAGGACCTAAGAAGACCGGGAGCGAGAAGGCCAGGCTGGAAGCGGTGGAACATGAGATCTTCAAGTGCCAAGGGATGGTGGAACGCGGACTCAGTGCTAACCACTCCATGATCACGGAATTCATCCGTGAGCACAAGGTGGATAGCAAGGATATTGGGGACGTCATCTTCAAGCTCAATGACCGGATTGATCACCTTCAGCCCCAAATCTATGATCTACAAAACCAAAATTTTGAGTATGAGGCCAAGTTCAAAGGTATGAGTTTAGCTGCAAATTTCAGGACTCCGAAAACACGTTCATCCTTTTATGATGGGAAGCCTATGCCTTGGAAGACAGAGGACAAGCCTATCGCATCATCACCACCATCACCGAAGAAGGAGATTTGAGTACACGGGTATGGGCACCACCCTTGGCTTGTGCCAAGCTTGGGGGAGGTTCCACGGTATCGTATCACCATCACTTTTATCATAATTATCTATTTTAGTTCGATCCTTAGTTATTTCATGATTTAGAAGAATAAAGTCTTAGTATGATCTAGTTTCGAGTGCTTGCTTCATGATATATCTATCTATGTAATCGAGTGTGAGAGTTATATAATAAAGAGTAGTTGAGTCGAGTTGTTTTGCTTTTGTTGATCTAATCTTACAAATAAAATAAAAAGAATAAAGAAAAAGAGAGATCATATGCTAATCCCATGGGGAGTGATGACTTCACATAAAAGAAGTATAATTGATAAAACTTGTTGGAAGTTGACAAACATAGCATTGGTCATTGTTGCAATTCATGAAAAAAGTAATAAAGGAAGAGAGGTCTCACATATAAATATACTATCTTGGACATCTTTTGTGATTGTGAGCCCCCATTAAATATTCTATGTCAAACAGTTGACGTTGGACAAGGAAGACAACGTAATGAGTTATGTTTGCTTACATTCACATAGAAGCTATATTGTTTTGGATCCTCTAACATGTGGTGCTTGCCCCCCTATCTTTTGCTAGCCAAAATCCGCACTAAGTAGAGATACTACTTGTGCATTCAAAACCCTTGAACCCAGTTTCATGTCATGAGAGTCCGCTATATCTACCTATGGGTTGAATAAGATCCTTCAAGTAAGTTGTCATCGGTGCATAAAGCAATAAAAATTGCCTCTAAATATGTATGAACTTTTATTGTAAGGGAAAATAAGCTTTGTACGATCTTGTGATGGTGAAGGAATAAAAGCGACAGACTGCATAATAAAGGTTGCTATCACAAGGGGCAATATAAAGTGACATTCCTTTACATTAAGAGTTTGCACATCCAAAAATAAAAAGCGCATGACAACCTCTGCTTCCCTCTGCGAAGGGCCTATCTTTTATTTTATGTATTTACTTTTATGCAAGAGTCAATAGCGTTCTCCTCTATTCCGTTTTATTTTCTCTCTTGGCAAACATCATGTGGTGGGGAAAGATCCAGGCATATATATCCAGTTGGATGTAGGTGATCATGAGTTATTACTGTTGACATTACCCTTGAGGTAAATAAGTTGGGAGGCGAAAACTATAAGCCCCCATCTTCCTATGTGATTGACTGAAACTTTTGCTTCATAAGTATGCCGTGAGTGTCAGCAATGATAGAAGACTAAATGATAGTTGAGTATGTGAACTTGCTAATCAAAGCTCTTACATAGACTCTTTCTGACAACATGATGAATTGCAATTGCATCAGTGACTGAGATCATAGTTTGTTAGTTTTCAATATGGTTTGTAGTTCATACTTTATCTTGTGGATGAATTGTCACTTTTTCATGAGAAATTTTATGATGATATATTGCTGTTATAATAGAGATCATGATGCCTTCATGTCCGTATTTTATTTTATCGACGCCTCTCTCTCTAAACATGTGGTCATGTTTATCGATTTCGGCTTTCGCTTGAGGACAAGCGAGGTCTAAGCTTGGGGGAGTTGATACGTCCAATTTGCATCATGATTTCCTACTATTATTTATAATGTATTTGGTCATTATTTCACTTTATGATGCAATTCTTATGGCTTTTCTCTCTTAATTTGCAAGATTTATATGAAGAGGGAGAATACCGGCAGCTGGAATTCTGGACCTGAAATAGCTACAGCAGGGATACCTATTCTACAGAGCTCCAATTGTCCTGAAATTTTACGGAGATTTTTTATTGAATATATAAAAAATACTGGAGAAAAGAAATACCAGAGGGGACCCACTAGTTGCCCACAAGGCAACAGGGCGCGCCCTGATGCCTTGTGGGGCCCATAGCTGGCCTTAGGCCCCCTCCTTCTGCTATATAGGCTCATTTGCCCTAAAAAATTATAGAGAAGACTTTCAGGACGAAGCGCTGTCGTCTCGCGGTGGAACCTGGGCAGGAGCAATTTTGCTCTTCGGCGAAGCGATTCCGCCGGGGATACTTCCCTCCGGGAGGGGAAAATCGAAGCCATCGACATCACCAACGATCCTCTCATTGTGGGAGGACCAATATTCTATCAACATCTTCACCAGCACCATCTCATCTCAAACCCTAGTTTATCTCTTGTATTCAATCTTTGTCTCAAAACCTCAGATTGGTACCTGTGGGTTGCTAGTAGTGTTGATTACTCTCTATAGTTGATGCTAGTTGGTTTATTTGGTGGAAGATCATATGTTCAGATCCTTAATGCTATTTAATACCCCTCTGATCTTGAACATGAATATGTTTTGTGAGTAGTTACTTCCATTCTTGAGGACATGGGAGAAGTCTTGTCATAAGTAATCATGTGAATTTGGTATTCGTTCGATATTTTGATGATATGTATGTTGTTGCTTCCTTTAGTGGTGTCGTGTGAATGTCGACTACATGACACTTCACCATCTTTGGGCCTAAGGGTAGGCGTTGTGGGGTAGTAATTAGATGATGGGTTGCTAGAGTGACAGAAGCTTAAACCCTAGTTTATGCGCTATTCTGTAAGGGGCTGATTTGGATCCATATGTTTCATGCTATGGTTAGATTTATCTTAATTCTTCTTTCGTAGTTGCGGATGCTTGCGAGAGGGGGTAATCATAAGTGGGAGGCTTGTTCAAGTAAGAACAGCACCCAAGCACCGGTCCACCCACATATCAAATTATCAAAGTAGCGAACGCGAATCAAACAAACATGATGAAAGTGACTAGATGAGAATTCCCATGTGTCCTCGAGAACTCTTTGCTTTATATAAGAGATCGTTCTGGCTTGTCCTTTGCTACAAAAAGGATTGGGCTACCTTGCTGCACATTATTATATTTGTTACTTGTTACTTGTTACGAATTATCTTGCTATCGAAACTATCTGTTACTGCTACTTTCAGTACTTGCAGAGAATACCTTGCTGAAAACCGCTTGTCATTTCCTTCTGCTCCTCGTTGGGTTCGACACTCTTACTTATCGAAAGGACTACGATTGATCCCCTATACTTGTGGGTCATCAATTACCAAAACATACATCAAGTGACTCAATAGAATACCCCATTGTCACCACGGGTATCCACATGCAAGACATACATCAAGTGTTCTCAAATCTGAAATATTCAATCCGACAATAACAAAACCTCAAAGGGAAAGACTCAATTCATCACAAGAAGATAGAGAGGGAAGAAACACCATATGATTCAACTATATTAACAAAGCTCGCGGTACATCAAAATCGTGCCAAATCAAGAACACGAGAGAGAGAGAGAGAGAGAGAGAGAGAGAGAGAGAGAGAGAGAGAGAGAGAGAGAGAGAGAGACCCCCCCCCCCCCCCCCCCCCCCCCCCCCCCCCCCCCCCCCCGAGAGAGAGAGAGAGAGAGAGAGAGAGAGATCAAACACATAGCTACTGGTACATACCCTCAGCCCCGAGGGTGAACTACTCCCGCCTCATCATGGAAGCAGCAGGGATGATGAAGATGGCCTCCGGTGATGACGTCCCCCCTCCGGCGGGGTGCCGAAACGGAGCTCCAGATGGGATAGCTTCGGAACAGAGGCTTGCGGCGGCGGAAAAACTCATCTAGGTTAACTTTCGGGGGTTTCCGAATATATAAGAATTTTTGGCGTTGGAATCACGCAAAGAGGTGCCACAGGGGGCCCACAAGGCATCAGGGCGCACCCCTGGGGCGCGTCCTGTTGCCTTGTGGGGTCCCTGTGGGGCTTCCGGTACTCCCTCGAAGCTTCCTGGGTCTCTTTCCTTCCAGAAAAAATCGTCAAAAAGTTTCGCTGCGTTTGGACTTCATTTGATATGGATTTTCTGGAAAACCAAAAAACAAGCAGAAAACAGCAACTGGCACTGGGCACTAGGTCAATATGTTAGTCCATGAAAAGTCGAGATTTTTATCTACTAACCAAAGATAACCTCGCTCGCCGCAAGTGGGAAGGAAGTAAGAAGTGTAGTTTTTGCACTCACGATGAGACAATCAAACACCTCTTTTTCCAGTGCAAGTTTGCGCGCTCTACATGGTGAGTCATCCAAATAGCGTCCAATTTGTATCCGCGAACATTTAAGGTCACTGGTTGGATGGAATTCCAAATAGGTTTAGCACGCTAATAAGTGTGGGAGCGTCTGCCTTATTATGGTCGTGTGGCTATGTAGAAATGATTTTATTCAATGGCAAAAACTCTATTCCTTTGCAGGTGATTTTCCGTTGTACGCACTGGCTTCGTATGTGGTCTATGCTACACCGAACGGAGTACCAACCGTTGTTCAAGGCGGTGTGTATGCGGTTCGAGCGGGTGGTCAGGGGGGTTTTTACCCAACGTGGGTGGCAGCATAATCTCCGGATTGGACCACCACCTCCTTAGACATAGGCATAGTGTCGGTCCTCAACAACTTTACAGGTGCCAATATGTCGGCTCTATGTGCATCCTAACTATGCAGAGACTGAGTGTTACTCTTTATGCTTTCCGCTTGATGCTACATTTTAAGATAGAAATACTTTTATTATAAATGAAAATTGCGTTCAGTGTTCAAAAAAACTTAGCTAATGCAAAATGTTTGGACCATTATATCTTAGTTACTATTTTGTTTTGTATCTGATGCTTCCCAGATGGATCATTATGATCAATGTAATTTGGGTTCAACTCATTAGGCTTGCGATCCTTTCTAATTATGTCAAATACAATATATATACTTTGGTCATGTGTGATTGTGTAATTATGAGATGTATTTGAAATGCTCATATTCTGAGGTACTGTCATCATGAATTATAGTGCTTCCCTATTGTCCAACACCCCTTAATCCGTGAGGGGTGACTAATGTAGCAGACCCTTCGGCTAGACGATACGTTAATAGGGACTATAGGGCCTCAATGAATTTACAAATTGATGGTGTTGGTTGGTCACTCAAGTATGGAAGTGGGTTATGCCCCGTGTTCCTAATCATGATTGTTTTTTTCCAGGAAAGGAGGATCACGGCCTCTCTGCATCATTACGATGCACACAACCATAAAAGAGAAAAATCGTAATCATGTTTTGGTTCTTCTCCTGGTTATATGTTGACAGGTCAAATCTACCGTTAATTATTAGAAAACCCAACGGAAAGCTCTGTCCGATAAATACCCGATGAGGAATCGTCGACTATTAGCGTCATTAAGCTACCGCAAGCCGGCTAGTGGCCAAAACATGCCTACGGCTCGGCGGCGGCTTATTATCGTGAGCAAATATATTACCATTGGCTAAATTGCGCACAAGTTAGTAAAGAATTAAAGAAGCGGGAAAAGAAAACAAACAGAACCAAGTGACTACCAACAAAAAATTGCAGAACAAAACCAAAAAAGAAAATCAAATAAAAAGAAAAACCAAACAAAGCCGGATCAGGAGGGACGCTCCTGTGGGCACCACGTGTAGGGCTCCCAAGAATCATTTCCCTTTTTCTCCTGATGAAGTCCTCTGTTGTGGCACTTCGTTCGAATTCCACCCAGATTCTGTACAAATTTGCCACCAAATTTTGATTTTCTTTCTGAGTCTTCTTTTGCTCTAAAACGTGGAATCGAGACTTATACGGATTTAATTATTTTTCTTTCTATATAAAATAATGAAATCCAATACCCTACGTCCCTACCTCGTAATCACCTAACCGGTGCCAACTTTCTCTTTTGCCAACGTTTTGACCAAACCTCCCGCTTCTCCAAGACGGGCCTACAAGTCTATGAGCAGGCTACTGTGATACAGTGCCAGCCTAGGCCCGTAGAGTCCCATCCCATCAGAGCAGCAGAGACAAAGAATGAGAGGGCAAGTCACGGCATCCTACAGGCGTTCCGTTAGGTGGTTCTTCTCTCACTCCGCCTTCCCGTGTCATCCATACTTGTTGGTTCTTCCAAGTTCCAGGAACACTTCAGCGTTGTGAGCATTGAGTCCCTTCGAGGCTTCGACCCTTCCGGCCTGCATTGCAGCAAGTACTTGGCTTTTGTTTCCGGCCTGTGTATCTCTTTCTCTACGTGTGCATTTTGCTTCTTTCCTTTCAATCTTTTTATTTGTCTCAACAAGATCTGCAGAATTGCCTGATCTCCAGATTCTGTACAAAGGAAACTTTCAGAATTTCCCACGGGGAGAAGCTATACAGGTAATTTGATGGGTGCGTGCAGGGACTAGCATTTAGGCGCTTGTAATTTTGCTTGACCTCTGTACAAACTCCCTGTACTTTGTTTCTTGATTCTTTTTTTTTTTAGGATATTTGTTTCTTGATTTTGTCTTGAGATCAAGTCTTGATTCTGTCTTGATGTACCACAACCAGTCCTCCTGCATGATTAGGCAACAAAAACTTGATGAGTAGTTGCAGTATAAAAAATGCTGTAGAGGATAGCAAGATTTTCTCTGTCTGCCAGTCATGATCTATGTTTTTCTGCTTACAGGACATTAATAGGCGGCCATATGAGTAATTCTTGTGAGTGCTGCAAGAGATACTGGGCACATTTGGATGGAAAGGTCAAGTGTTTCTTCACGCAGATGGATAGACACTCTACGCATAGCATGGTAAGCTCAGTGGGTTGCCTTGGTCATTGAATCGGTAGCAATGAGACATGTTTTAAACCGATACTAATAGTTCTAAGATTCACATTTTCGCAGGTCATACCAGAGAGATTTGTGAACTATTTCGCGTGGAAGCTGTCAGGAACCATTGAACTAGAAGCCCCCAATGGTAATGTGTATGATGTTGGAATTACTGAGCGTAGGAACAAAACATTACTCAGATCTGGGTGGGAGGCGTTTGTCGATGCCAATCATATAGTACAGAACGACTCATTGATGTTCCGATACCGTGGAAGTCGTCGCTTCAAGGTTGCGGTCTTTGATTCTAGTGGTTGTGAGAAGGTGGTGTCCTGTGCTCGCATACTGACCAATATTAGTGATCAAGAACCAAGCACAAATTCTGCAGACATTTCGACCAGTTTCAGTGATGGTAATACTCCTTCATCAGCACGATCACGATCAGATGATTGCCAGAGTGGAAGCTCAGGCCACCGTAGAAAACGAGCAAAGAAAGATGCAATATCTTATCCTTCGGAGGGTTCGTCAGATTAACTTTACAACTCACTTGTAACTATTGATCGCATTATACGGTACCATTTTACTGCAGTTACCAACCCTTACTCATGAAACTATTTTACAGCAGAAGACAGTCCTTATGAGCATGAGTCATCTGAATCCGATGATCAGACGCTCCCAACGCCTCTTTATGTGTTATCAGGGAAGTGCTATGTAACAGAAGAAGATGAGGCCAATATAGTTGCACTTGTCCAGGAAATTCAACCTGAAATGCCTCTGCTTGTGGCTATGATGACAAAGCCCAGTGTGAAACCATATCCTGATCTGGTAATATTAAGTTAATCATATGAATCCCCATGAAAAAGAAGTTAACTGTATGCCTTATAACTACTTTGTGAATTTTTCTTTTTCTGCGGTTGTAACATGTTGTCGTGCTTTACAGTGGAAATCATGCTTTAAGGGGGATTTCACTTTTATTGCAGTATTAATGCTCATGATTAAAACTTGGATCGGTTTCACATTTTGCGCCTTTCTGTGATCAGGTAATTCCCAAGGATTACACACTCGCACACTTTCCACGCAAAAACCAGACTATCAAACTACAGCTGCCTGAGCAAAGCAAGAAATGGTACTGCGAGTTCCGTGTCAAATCTGATGGAGGTCATTGCAATCTAAAGGAGTGTGGCTTTGCCCGTGACAATCATTTACTGGAGGGAGATCTGTGCGTCTTTCAGCCCATGATGAATCGTAAGGGTAGAACATTCAAAGTGATGGTCCATCTCCTTCGCAAAGCAGGTATTGATCATCCCTCCGGTAAAAATGGTTTGACAAGTAAAAAGAATGCTCCAACATTGTGTATTAAGGAGGAACCAAATGACGGTATGGTAGTTTCACAGAAGTATTACCACCCAAAGAGTTCGTATCTTTCTGTGTGATACATGTGAAAACTTGTTCAGGAGAAGAAACCCCTTCTTTGGGACATGAAGAACATGGAATCAGTGACGAAGAACCCTACATGATGCCAAGGGGTACCTGTCTAACGCAACTGCAGAAGAAGAAAGTTTTGGAGAAAGTTGAAGCCATCGGATCAGATCTGCACATCTACATCGCAGTCATGACCAGGAGTAGTATCCTCGTCTCCCTAGTAAGTCTAGAAAAATATTCTTCTGATTTTGAGTTGACAGTTATTTTCTTTTGAGAGAAATCGGTCCATATAAACATTTGTGATCCCCAGTTGCCCATTTACGTCATGACCATGAATGGGATGTAGTACTAGACTACCAGTAGTTTCTCCAACTTAGATTAGGGGGAGATATGTTTCAACCATTCATCCACTGTATGAAGAGAAATTTTGCTACCTACCACTCCTCTACATGATTGCAAGTTTGCATGTTATTCTAATAATTTGTTCAATATTCTGCGTGCATATGAACAAACAGTCCTTTGCCATAAAGTACTCTGCCATGTACCTTCGGAAGGGGAGCGGGAGTTTGGTGCTTCAGGTGGAGGGGAAGAGCCAGATATGGCATGACGAGATGCGCGACAAGGCGGGTGCCATGAGGATACGTGCAGGCTGGACTTCTTTTGCCAGCGACAACAACCTGCGGGAGGGGGACATCTGCCTCTTTGAGCTGATGACCCCCCCCCCCCCCCCCCCCCCCCCCCCCCCCCCCCCCCCCCCCCCCCCCCCCCCCCCCCCCCCCCCCCCCCCCCCCCCCCCCCCCCCCCCCCCCCCCCCCCCCCCCCCCCCCCCCCCCCCCCCCCCCCCCCCCCCCCCCCCCCCCCCCCCCCCCCCCCCCCCCCCCCCCCCCCCCCCCCCCCCCCCCCCCCCCCCCCCCCCCCCCCCCCCCCCCCCCCCCCCCCCCCCCCCCCCCCCCCCCCCCCCCCCCCCCCCCCCCCCCCCCCCCCCCCCCCCCCCCCCCCCCCCCCCCCCCCCCCCCCCCCCCCCCCCCCCCCCCCCCCCCCCCCCCCCCCCCCCCCCCCCCCCCCCCCCCCCCCCCCCCCCCCCCCCCCCCCCCCCCCCCCCCTTGTGTACTTCCCTTGGGTTGATGCAAATTCAGTGCATATCAGAATGTACTCTACTCACTACGGTAAATCCAACCATGCAATGTCCAGGAATTAGTGAGGCAAGGTTCAAGAAGAAGGATCCAGTGGAAGATCGCGAGACAATTTGTCTGGATGGATGGATCTTGTCTTCAATATGGCTTCTATTTTTGTTTCCTTTTTTGCCTAGACAAATACTCCATTGAAATTGGCTCTGTGAGCCATGCCACAATACGATTATGAAACAATTAATTTACCTGAAGAATAAATACATATTTCTTTTTTCGCTCTCCAGGGGGGCGGCTCGGGTGACCTAACCCCGCCGCCGCCGCCACCTCCTCCTGCTCCCTCCCCCCTCGCCGCCGTCGGGCGTCCCCGCCGGGCAAAGCCCGTGCGGCTGCCGGCGGCGGCGGGCCTTTTCTCTCTCGTCACGCGTGGAGGCCAGCCCTGGACGGCGCGCCGTGCGTCGTGGAGCTGCGCGCCGGCGCGGATCTGGCCATCCGGCCTCTTCTACGGCGTGGTGGCGCTGGATGCTGGGGCGGCGGCCCCAGGGAGCGGCGGCCCCCTCCTCTCTGTCTTCCTCGCGGTGGAGGAGCGGCGGCTGGCCGTTTTGGCGGCGGACCGGGGCTTTTCTGCTCGGATCTGGTGGGCGCGCGCCGTCGGCGGGATGCGGCGGTGCTGGCCGTCCTGGGCCGCGTGGGTGGCAGGGCGGCTGCGCGTGGTGGTGGCTCCGGCGGCTCTGGTTGGCGGCGGTGGAGTTGCTGATCCCATCCTGTCTGGCCGGAGACGGCCCTCTCGGCCGGGCTGGTGTTTGGCGAGGTGCAGTGGTGTGCCCTGGCTAGCGTGGTGCTGGCTGGGGCTGCTAGTCTCCCCAGGCCAGTGGCCTCTGCGTGGTGTAGGTGGCGCTGCCGGTGGTGGGTCTGGCGCTACTCTCTCCCGGCGTCGGTCCGTTGGTGGATGGTGGAGGGCCTGTGCCGCGGATCTGGTGCAGGCTCGGCGTGGTGGTGGCCCGTGGCGGCCTGCAACAGCGGCTGGTCGCGCGGGTGCGTGCCCGGCGGCTCCAACTCTTGGAGCTCGTCGGGCGGCGCGGGTTGGGCAGCGGCCCGGTGTGGTTGCGGCTCTGGCCGTGGATGGCTCCACGGTGGCTTGGCAGGTCGACTGCGGCAGCGGCGGGCATGTTCCGGCGTCGGCTGGCCCGTAGGCGGCATGTGTCGACCTTCGATCCCTCTCCTCGTCGTCCGGGTGCTACCTTCGTCGAAGGTTCGGCCCTTACCTGACTATGGGCCATCGCTCGTTTCACGCTCGGCAGCAGGACCGAGCTTGTCTCGCGCCCGGCAGCAGGACCTAGCTCGTCTCACGCCCGGCAGCAGGACCGGCCTCGTCTCGCGCCCGGCAGCAGGACCATGCTTGTCTCGCGCCCGGCAGCAGGACAGTGCTCGTCTCGCGTCAGTGTCTTGGACGGGTCGATGGCGGCCAGTTTTGGCCGGCCTATTGGGTTTCGGCGTTGGGAACGGCTCAGGGGTGCAAAAGGCGGGTCCTTTTCTGCCCATATCTTTGGTTGGGGTAGCGGTGGGTGGCGGGTGAGGTGGCGTCAAGGTCTTGGATGCTAGGGCGGCGGCCCTGGTGGTGGTGTCGCGGTGCTCTTGGGCAAAGCCCGTGACTTGGTGCTGCCTGGTGGCCATGGCCGTGTGGGCGGCGTGGTAGCCAGGGTGTGGCGTTCGGTGGCGGTGAATATTGGTCGGGGTGAAAACCTGTTCTATCTTCGGATTGACCGGCGACGGCGAAGCTCGTTCCCTTCTTGGAGGCGTCGCCGCAACTCTCGTTGCCCGTCGTGTTGCTCCGGGGGAAACTCTGATCCTTGGGTCAGGCGGTGGCGGCGCTTCGGTGTCGTAACCTTCCTGTAGGCACCGCCTTGGAGCCCACGGTGCGTCGTATGTAGCTTCTTCTCTACGCGGTGGCGTGTTCACGGTTGAGGCCCCGAGGGCTCTTGTAGTGCTAGGGGTGGTGTTGCTGCGCTCAGCGCCTATGTATCCTGCCTTGGGTGTGTGCGTGTGTTGTGGTGGCGTGTGTTGTACTGGGTTGTTGGTGATCTTTGCTTTATATATAAAGCGGGGCGAAAGCCTTTTTCGGTAATAAAATATTTGGACTGGTAAATCAGCCTTGTCTCTCACGTGAGTTGTAGAGTAGTAGTACTACTTTGCTTCGGTTGATGCCCGTATGATGATGTGGAGCACACGAATAGCAACCGTGCATGCGCTTGCTGCAATTTTTCTTCTTCTCAGGAGCAGCAACGACCGACCATACTCTCGGTCCTTCTCCTCTCTTCTCCTAAACAGTAGAAGAGGGCGACACCCAGGCGATCTAGAAAATCCGCCGGCGAAACCGGCGGTCCCCTCCGCTTCCGACGGCCGGTGAGGCTGCCGGAAGGGTGGGGGACCCTGGCTCTTCGCGCGGTGGTGTACATAGGGTTAGGGCTAGGGGTGAGTGTCTTCTTCGGCGTCATCGGGGCGGTGGAGGTGACGGCGAGTGAAGTTATGGTTGGCCCGGCTTCTCCCCGCCCGTGCGGCGTCGGATGCGGCGCCGGCGAGGAGCCTGGGGTCCTTTTGGGTCGCGAATCCGGGTGGCCGGAGTTCGTGGCGGCGGATTTCGCTGGCGGAAGCTGCTCCGGTTCGGTGGTGGCGACCGTGCAGGCGATGGGGGTGGGGGCTTCGGGCCCTATTTTGGGTTGTGTTTTGTGGCGACTTGGAGCAGCTGCTGGCGAGCTGGGTCGGCGGAGGGCCGGATCTGGTAGGCGGCTTGCTGATCTTTGGAGAGGATGGTCTTTCCACCTCGTTTTCGTGTTCAGAGCGTCTTCCTCCTTTCTTCTCCGTGTGACGGCGTCGCTGACGAGGCCTGCTCTGCCCGGGGTGGATCCCCGGCCGATGTGCTGGAACCTGATTCTTGTTCCCATCCGCTGGGATGGGACACATATGCGGTCCTCAAAGCCCTTTGTGGCGATGGCGTTTTGCAGGTTTCTTGCTGGCCTTGGTGCCGCTGCTCGTCAGCGCCGGTCGTTGCTTGGGAAAAGTTGGAATTGGTGCGGTGGAGATGAAGCCGAGGTTGGAGAAGACCAGGCTGTGCGTAGTTGTGTTTTGCTGCTTTGCTGTGGCCTTTCTGCAATGATCAGTTGCTCTGTTTGCTCTGTTGTACGTGTTCGGTATGCTTGTACGTGTTGCGGTTCTGTACGGTGTTTGATACTATGAATACAAGTATGCTTTCTCAAAAAAAAAAAAGGAGCAGCAACGACCACAAACACAAAAATCAGTAGGAGCAACTTGCAGCTAGCAAATCGATGCATAGGGCATAGACGGAAATCTTCTCAGGACTTGAAAACCTGTACGCAGCGGCGGCAGCTCGGCGGATCACGTAGAACGGCTGTAGCTGCTGGTATGCATGATATGCACAACTTCCTAGAACTAGTGCGCACACTTTTGTCTTCGGTGTTTTGGCCCATCGATGTTCGTCCCATAATTGTTGGTGTATCCTGTCTTTTTCGGTCAGCTCAATAGGTCGGCTGCTCTTTTTGTCGCCGCTGTTGTTAATCCACTCGGATTTAAATGCAGCCGCTCATTGGTAGCAGATCCAAATTTGCAACGGTCTTGATCACCTTCAATTTGACTGTTAGGGTTGAGGTCCCCCTGGCTGCAGTGTGCGGACTAGATCGCCCGCGGCAACCCTTCCAAAAAATTCTTCCGAGCCCGGTATTTTTTATACCGCCGCTGAAACTTTTTTCAATCTCGACTGATGAACTCAGAGTTGATGTAGATCCTTCCGCGCCAGCTCTTCTTCATCTGGTCAATCATGAGCTTCTTGATCCCTGAAAGAGCTCCCTCCAAGAACATAACACCACCGTGCGCTGGCCCCATGGTGGGGGTCAACTATCATGGTTTTGTCACGGCAGATGTCCTCATGAAAGGACTTAGTGGTGAGGCCATCGCAACTATGTGGAAGCTTGAACAGCGTTTATCGGAAATGAGAGACGCAAGTTTACCCAGGTTTGACCCCTCACGATGGAGGTAAAAGCCTATATCCTGCTTGATTGCTATCGATGATGATGATCTCGATTACAAGGGCGCTATTTCGCTACATCTAGTCTCGAGAGCTTCTACTTTGATCTTGTCTAAAACTTGTCTCTAATCACCTGTCCCTCTTGGGGTGCCTTGCCCCTCCTTATATAAGTTGAAGGGGCCGGCTTACACGTAGAGTCCTAGTAGGCGACTACAACTAGTCTCTTTTCTATTACAAACCGGATATTAGTCTGGGTCTTATTCAAACGGTCCAAAACTGGCCTGCTGGGCCACCCCCATGTTGGGCCACGTTCTACCTCCATGTGGGCACCCGTATTCTCTTCCGCACCAATCAACCCAGGCCGGGTTTGTCCTCCGCCGGGTCATGCTTCCTTCGCCGGGTCTTGCTTTCCTTGTTGGGTCTTACTTCCCTTGTCGGGTCTTGCTTCCCTTGCTGGGTCTTGATATTCCTGGCCGGGTTCTGTGCAGGCTCCCAGCTCATAGTGAGCCGGCCCAAGTTGTTTCCTCGATAACCCGTGTCTGGGCCTTCTGATCTAGCCGGGTCATGTCTTGGACTGCCAGGTCTAGCCATGGATAATTCCCCCGACAGACGACGAGGATCTGAGGACAATAACTAGGAGGGCGGAGGCTCGGACGGGCGATATCGACCACCATACCGATGGGGGACAACAGTTGATTCGAGTGGCTCGCACGCGATGAGAAAAGGAGGGAGGAGGAAGGAGTGTTGCGAGTGATGCATGGAGTTCAAAGTGAGTATTTGACAACAATGTAAAATGACATTGCATCCAGGAATACATCACATAACTATAAAATAAACAACATTGCATACAGGAGTGTGCATGGGCAGGAAGCAATAAAGGCGGGAAGCAAGAAATTTTTTCATTAGCCAGGGATAGATACATGGAGAAGTACCCACTAAACACACTCATGTATATGATGATGTAGTTGCAATTATGCAACCAAATTAATTTTTTTGAGAGATCCAGCATCCGCTGGCTTCCAATATATTAAGCAGGGAGAAGGATAGGAAAATAGGTGCCATGATCAAGTGATCATGGGATGGATTGAGACAAAGACGGAGAAAGAAAAACTGTAGGAGGCCTACAGAACAAAAAATAGTAGAGAAATAGAGCCTCATCCTGGGTCTCCCAAGGGGGTCTTGAGGCATCTAACCCCTACCGGTCTCCCCCCCCCCCCCCCCCCCCCCCCCCCCCCCCCCCCCCCCCCCCCCCCCCCCCCCCCCCCCCCCCCCCCCCCCCCCCCCCCCCCCCCCCCCCCCCCCCCCCCCAGAGGACCAGGATCAATGTGGATTGCACCCGTTTCTTGTCAGACGCACTGACCTTTGAGATGACCATCTGAGCTTGATCAACAGAGCAGCGGCCGGTGTTCCAGGCAGCAGGGTATACGGCACTGCATCCTGACCACTTCTGCCTCCATGACTATGTGTGAGTAGTTTCCGTAGGACCTTAGGGTCCATAGTAGTAGCTAGATCTCCCTTTTTTGATCTTCAATACCATGTTCCCGTGAGCTGTGTAACAACCCAAGAGCAAGACCTTGCCATTTATGTAATATGATCACGACATGGATGCTATGTTGATGTGGGTTTCATTTTATTTTGCAATCATATCCATAACCTAGTGTTGATTGTTTTCTTTTATTGGATCTTGTGTTTGTGTCGGGGGAATGACCCCCAAGTAGGCTCGGGAGCGCAAGACACCTTTCCAAAAATTTGGGGCGGCCAAGGCCCCTCAATCCAGCTGGCCCTCCAGCCGGCTCCCCGGCTGTGGGCTGGCTGGGCACGGTGCCATGACCGGGCCGGCTAGCCTCAGCCGGCAGCCGGCGGGGTCAGCGCATGTCCAATCCCTCTCCCACGTCGTGGAGAGCGTGGCTACAGTGCCACCAGTACTGCTGACCGGGGCGACTGACGTCAGCGCGGCTCGGCACTGTGGTGGCACTGTGCCAACCACTCCATGTCGTGGAGAACGACGAGCTACAGTGACGTGCAGCCGGCGGGCCCCACTGACGGCCAGAGTCGCTGGCAGCAGGGCCCTGCCCCTCTTTTCTTTATCATTTGTAACCTGGGAGGTGATGACCCACAAGTATAGGGGATCAATCGTAGTCCTTTCGATAAGTAAGAGTGTCAAACCCAACAAGGAGCAGAAGGAAATGACAAGCGGTTTTCAGCAAGGTATTCTCTGCAAGCACTGAAATTATCGGTAACAGATAGTTTGATAGCAAGGTAATTCGTAACAAGTAACAAGTAGTAATGGTAACAAAGGTGAAGCAAGGTGGCTCAATCCTTCTTATAGCAAAGGACAAGCCGGAACGAACTCGTATAATAAGCAAAGCATTCTCGCCCCCCCCCCCCCCCCCCCCCCCCCCCCCCCCCCCCCCCCCCCCCCCCCCCCCCCCCCCCCCCCCTAATTTGATATGTGGGTGGACCGGTGCTTGGGTGCTGTTCTTACTTGAACAAGTCTCCCACTTATGATTACCCCCTCTCGCAAGCATCCGCAACTACGAAAGAAGAATTAAGATAAATCTAACCATAGCATGAAATATATGGATCCAAATTAGCCCCTTACGGAATAGCATATAAACTAGGGTTTAAGCTTCTGTCACTCTAGCAACCCATCATCTAATTACTACTCCACAATGCCTTCCCTAGGCCCAAGGATGGTGAAGTGTCATGTAGTCGACGTTCACACGACACCACTAAATGAAGCAACAACATACATATCATCAAAATATTGAACAAATACCAAATTCACATGATTACTTATGACAAGACTTCTCCCATGTCCTCAAGAAAAAAAGTAACTACTCACAAATCATATTCATGTTCAAGATCAGAGGAATATTGAATATCATTAAGGATCTGAACATATAATCTTCCACCAAATAAACCAACTAGCATCAACTACAAGATGTAATCAACACTACTAGCAACCCAAAGTACCAATCGGAGGTTTTGGGACAAAGATTGAATACAAGAGATGAACTAGGGTTTGAGATGATATGGTGCTGGTGAAGATGTTGATGAAGATTGGTCCTCCTACGATGAGAGGATCGTTGGTGATGTCGATGGCTTCGATTTCCCCCTCTCGGAGGGAAGTATCTCCGGCGGAATCGCTCCACCGGAGAGCAAAATTGCTCCTGCCCAGGTTCCACCTCGAGACGGTGGCGCTTTGTCCCGAAAGTCTTTTCTATATTTTTTTAGGGCAAATGAGACTATATAGCAGAAGGAGGGGGCCGGAGGCCTGCCAGGGGCCCCACAAGGCATCAGGGCGCGCCCAGGGGGGCCGCGCCCTGTTGCCTTGTGGGCAACTGGTGGGTCCCCTCTGGTATTTCTTTTCTCCAGTATTTTTTATATATTCAATAAAAATCTCCGTGAAGTTTCAATTGGAGCTCCGCAGAATAGGTATCTCTGCTGTAGCTATTTTAGGTCCAGAATTCCAGCTGCCGGTTTTCTCCCCCTTCATATAAACCTTGCAATTTAAGAGAGAAAAGGCATAAGAATTGCATCATAAAGTAAAATAATGACCAAAGAAATTATAAATAACAGTAGGAAATCATGATGCAAATTGGATGTATCAACTCCCCCAAGCTTAGACCTCGCTTGTCCTCAAGCGAAAGCCAAAATCGATAATCATGACCCCATGTTTAGAGAGAGAGGCATCGATAAAAATAAAATACGGACATGAAGGCATCATGATCTTTATTATAACAGCAATATATCATCATAAAACTTCTCATGAAAAAGTAACAATTCATCCACAAGATAAAGTATGAACCATAAAGTGTATTGAAAACTAACAAACTATGATCTCAGTCACTGAAGCAATTGCAATTCTTCATATTATCAGAAAGAGTCTATGTAAGAGCTTTGTTTAGCAAGTTCACATACCCCCCCCCCCTTTAGTCTTCTATGATTGCTGACACTCACGGCATACTTATGGAGCAAAAGTTGCAGTCAGACACATAGAAAGATAGGGGCTTATAATTTTGCCTCCCAACTTATTTACCTCAAGGGTAATGTCAACAATAATAATTCATGATCACCTACATTCAACTAGATATATATGTCTGGATCTATCCCCACCACATGATGCTTGCCAAGAGAGAAAATAAAAATGGAATAGAGGAGAATACTATTGACTCTTGCATAAAAGTAAATACATAAAGTAAAAGATAGGCCCTTCGCAGAGGGAAGCAGAGGTTGTCATGTGCTTTTTATTTTTGGATGTGCAAACTCTTAATGTAAAGGAACGTCACTTTATATTGCCCCTTGTGATAGCAACGTTTATTATGCAGTCTGTCGCTTTTATTCCTTCACCATCACAAGTTCGTACAAAGCTTATTTTCCCTTACAATAAAATATCATACATATTTAGGAGCATTTTTATTGCTTTTGCACCGATGACAACTTACTTGAATGATTTTATTCAATCCATAGGTAGATATAGTAAACTCTCATGACATGAAACTGGGTTTAAGGGTTTTTGGATGCACAAGTAGTATCTCTACTTAGTACAGAATTTTGGCTAGCAAAAGGTAAGGGGCAAGCAACACATGTTAGAGGATCCAAAACAATATAACTTCTATGTGAATATAAGCAAACATAACTCATTACGTTGTCTTCCTTGTCCAACGTTGACTATTTGACATAGAATATTTAATGGGGGCTCACAATCATAAAAGATGTCCAAGATAGTATATTTATATGTGAGACCTCTCTTCCTTTATTACTTTTTCATGAATTACAACAATGACCAATGCTATGTTTGTTAACTTCCAACAAGTTTTATCAATTATACTTCTTTTATGTGAAGTCATCGCTCCCCATGTGATTAGCATATGATCTTTACTTTTTATTCTATTTATTTATTTCTAAGATTGGATCAACAAAAGCAAAATACTCAACTCAACTACTCTTTATTATATAACTTTCACACATGATTACATAGATAGATAGATCACAAAGCAAGCACTTGAAACTAAATCATACTAAAACTTTATTCTTCTAATCAAGAAATAACTAAGGATCGAACTAAGATAGATAATGATGATAAAAGTGATGGTGATACGATACCGGGGCACCTCCCCCAAGCTTGGCATGAGCCAAGGGTGGTGCCCATACTCATGTACTCAAGACTCCTTCTTCGGTGATGGCGGTGTTGATGTGATAGGCTTGTCCACCTTCTTCCAAGGCATAGGCTCCCCATCATAAAAGGATGAATGTGTTTTCGGAGTCCTGGAACTTGCAGCTAAACTAATACCTTTGAACTTGGCCTCATACTCAAAATTTTGGTTTTGTAGATCATAGATTTGGGCCTGAAGGTGATCAATCCGATCATTGAGCTTGAAGATGACGTCCCCAATATCCTTGTTGTCCACCTTTTGCTCACGGATGAATTTCGTGATCATGGAGTGGTTAGCACTAAGTCCGCGTTCCACCATCCCTTGGCACTTGAAGATCTTCTGCTCCACCGCTTCCAGCCTGGCCTTCTCGCTCCCGGTCTTCTTAGGTCCTTGAATGTCCCAGATGTGGAGCACCCCCTCACGCATCTCAATGGCTTGAGGGTGCTTCATCACCTTCGGTAGGTAGGGGTTGATGACCTTCTCGAAGAACTTGTCCTTTGATGAACTTGGAAGTGCCATGGCGATCTAGATCTGTCAGAAAACAGGCCAAAACAAGAACAGAGGAGAAACTTGTGATACGGTGGTCAAAACATACGGGAGTATATATGAAGAATTTTTATCTTGCAAAACAAGCATACGAGAGGAAAACGGAGTCAGGAGGGCACACGAGGGGCCCACAAGGCAACACGGCGCGCCCCGAGGGGGTCGCGCCTTGTTGCCTTGTGACCTCCTCGTGGGTCCTCTCGGCTGTTTCTTATTTTTTTTCTATTTTTTCTAATATTCCAAAACGGACAAAAATAATTTTTATGAAATTTTTGGAGTCGATTTACTTACCGTATCACATACCTACCCCTTTTCAGGGTTCTGGAGCGTTCCGGAAGGACTCTTTGATGTGTTCCTCCGGTGTCATTGTCTAAATAATATTAGTTTGAACATTAATGGGAGTACCTGAGATATAATGCTTAATTCGTTGTCCATTCACTACTCTCGGGTTGGTGCCTTCGGAGTTGTTGATTTTGATAGCTCCGGAGCGGTAAACTTCTTCGATGATATATGGCCCTTCCCATTTATAGAGAAGTTTCCCTGCAAAGAATCTGAAACGAGAGTTGTACAATAGAACTTGCTCACCCACTTTAAATCCCTATTTTTGAATTCTTTTATCATGCTATCTTTTAACTTTTTCTTTAAATAACTTGGCATTTCCATAGGCTTGGGTTCTCCATTCATCTAAAGAGCTAATATCAAATAACCTCTTTTCACCGGCAAGTCTAAAATCGTAGTTAAGTTCTTTAATTACCCAATAAGCCTTATGTTCTAACTCAAGAGGTAAATGACATGATTTCCCATAGACCATTTTATATGGAGACATGCCCATATGATTTTTATAAGCAGTTCCGTAAGCCCACAATGCATCATCAAGTTTCTTAGACCAATTCTTTCTGGATCTATTGACGGTCTTTTACAAAATTAATTTTATTTCTCTATTACTTAATTCAACTTGACCACTAGACTGAGGATGATAAGGAGATGCAATTCTATGATCAACATCATATTTAGCAAGCAATTTACGGAAAGCACCATGAATAAAATGTGAACCACCATCATTCATCAAATATCTAGGGACTCCAAACCTCGGAAATATAACTTCTTTAAGCATTTTAATAGAAGTGTTATGATCAGCACTACTAGTTGGAATAGCTTCTACCCACTTAGTAACGTAATCAACAGCAACTAAAATATGAGTATACCCATTAGAGGAAGGAAAAGGTCCCATATAATCAAAACCCCAAACATCGAATGGTTCAATAACAAGCGAATAATTCATAGGCATTTCCTGACGTCTACCGACATTACCAATTCTTTGACATTCATCCCAAGAGAGGACAAACTTACGTGCATCTTTGAAAATAGTAGGCCAATAAAAACCAGATTGTAATACCTTGTGTCCAGTTCTATCTCCCGCATGGTGTCCTCCGTATGCCTCGGAGTGACACTTCCGTAGGATTTGTTCATGTTCATGCTCAGGTACACAACATCTAATAATACCATCTACTCCTTCTTTATATAAATGTGGGTCATCCCAAAAGTAATGTCTTAAATCAAAGAAGAACTTTTTCTTTTGTTGATAGGTAAAGCTAGGTGGGATATATTTAGCAACAATGTAATTAGCATAGTTTGCATACCAAGGAGTGTTACGAGAAGCATTTATTGTAGCTAATTGTTCATCAGGGAAATCATCATTAATAGGTAGTGGGTTATCAAGAACATTTTTCATTCTAGACAAATTATCTGCTACGGGGTTCTCAGCTCCCTTTCTATCAACAATATGCAAATCAAATTCTTGTAGCAGAAGAACCCACCTAATAAGCCTAGGCTTAGCATCTTTCTTTTCCATAAGGTATTTAATGGCAGCATGATCAGTGATACGTCTCCAACGTATATATAATTTATCAATCTTGGAGGTTTTTATATGCAATTATATGCATTTATATATCATTTTTTGGGACTAACCTATTAACCTAGTGCCCACTGCCAGTTGCTGTTTTCTGCTTGTTTTTGGCTTTTCAGAGAATCAATACAAAACGAAGTCCAAATGCCATGAAACTTTTTGGAGATTTTTTTCTGTACAAAAGAGACCCTGGAGACTTGGAGAGGATGCCAGAAGGTTCACGAAACCTCCACAAGGCAACAGGGCACGGCCCTAGGGGGGCGCGCCCTGATGCCTTGTGGGGCCCTCGTGGCTCCGTTTGACCTAATTCCACTCCTATAAATTCACAAATATTTAGAAACCATCAGAGAGCCAGAAGAAAAAACTTTTCCGCCGCCGCAAGCCTCTGTTCTTCCGTGATCCCATCTGGAGGCCTTTTCTGGTACTCTGCCAAAGGGGGAATCAATCATGGAGGGCTTCTACATCAACCTTGTTGCCCTTCCGATGATGTGTGAGTAGTTTACCATAGACCTACGGGTCCATAGCTAGTAGCTAGATGGCTTTTTCTCTCTCTTTGATCTTCAATACCATGTTCTCCTCAATGTTCTTGGAGTTCTATCTGATGTAATCTTCGTTTGCGGTGTATTTGTTGGGATCCAGTGAATTGTGAGTTTATGATCAGATTATTTATGAGAAATATTTGAGTCTTCTCTAAACTCTTTTATGCATGATTAAATATAGCTTTGTATTTCTCTGATCTATCGATTTGGTTTGGCCAACTAGATTGGTTTATCTTGCAATGGGAGAGGTGCTTTGTGATGGGTTCAATCTTGTGGTGCTCAATCCCAGTGACAGAAAGGGACATGACACGTATTTGTATTGTGGCCATTAAGGATAAAAAGATGGGGTTTATTCATATTGCTTGAATTTGCTTCTCTACATCATGTCATCTTGCTTAAGGCGTTACTCTGTTTTTATTAACTTAATACTCTAGATGCATGCTGGATAGCGGTCGATGAGTGGAGTAATAGTAGTAGATGCAGGCAGGAGTCGGTCAACTTGTCTCGGACATGATGCCTATATACATGATCATTGCCATGAATCCGTCATAATTATTTTCTTTTCTATCAATTTCCCAACAGTAATTTGTTTACCCACCGTATGTTTCTGCGCTCGAGAGAGAAGCCTCTAGTGAAAACTATGGCCCCCGGGTCTATCTTTATCATATAAAAACATAAAATACCTTGCTGTAATTTATTTACTTTTATTTTTATTAGTAATTTAATTTATCAATTTATCTCTATCAGAATTAATCCTTGCAAGTAACCGCTAAGAGGATTGACGGTGCAAGTGTTTGCTCTTGTGTGTGCAGGTGCGCTTAACGGAATTTTGCTTGGTTCTCCTACTAGATTGATAACCTTGGTTCTTAACTGAGGGAAATACTTATCTCTACTGTACTGCATCATCCTCTCTTCTTCAGGGAAATACCAACGCAGACTACAAGTAGCAGGAATAATTTCTGGCACCGTTGCCGGGGAGACTTCATCAAAATTACCAAGTACCTTCGCACAAATTATCATCCACTTGCATTTACTTTATTTACCTTTTATTTGCATTTGCCTCTCATTTTCATCTCCCCCACATCTAATTTTTTTTTTACAAAAACACAAAAAAAAATTCATTTGCTTGTTTGCTCGAAGTTATCATGACTAAGTTTGGAAAAATTGGTAACTCTCCCGCCACTAGGGTGGAGTCTTTAGACAACCCTTCCATACTTTTGAAGCTTATAAATGAAAAGAAAGGTTTTCCTAAAGTTGCTAAAGAAAAATTAGATAATCTTGCCAATGATGATCCTGACAGAGAACAACCCACTATCATGCATACTAAAAAACTCCGTATAGGTAGTGGTAATATTATTGGAAAATGTGTTATTCAGGATTTCTTTACTTGTGCTGGCACGTTACCTATGCTAGGAGGGTCGATTCTTAATAAAACTTCTAGCTTCACAGATGCCATATCTTTGCTTATAGTTGAATTTGAGAGACAATTTGTGCATATGCATCCTGCTATACAAAGAATACTCCTAGAGTTTTCAAACATTCGTAATCCTTCTGTTAAACGTGTAGTCACTTTATTCCTAGCTTATGAATTTGGCCACATCATGAAAGAGGCCCATGAAATATTTGCTCATTACAATATAAATAGTGGATGCCCTCCTATAGAAGAAATCCTTTACAACCAGGAGGCAATAAGGAGATTACAATCTCCAGATTATACTGTTTATAATGAGAATCTCAGAAAAAAAAGGTTCCCCCATCCACTTTACTTGACAAAATTTCTGAACTTAATAATAATTTTGCTATACAAAATAATGGTTTGGGGTTAGTGCTTGAGAAAAAAAAATTAAAAGAGCATATTCAAAGAAACATGTATAATGAAGAAATAGTCATCACTTACAAGGGGCCAATGGAGGGATCCCCTCCTCCTAAGTTTGATCTTACGGATCTTGACCCTATTAAATTTAGCCCCTTTGAGTATTTTTGCTTCACATTTATAAAACTTGCTGCTAAAAGAAGAGAGTACGAGATGAGCATGGATGATCTTCCTTACAAGGATGACAACACTTGAAACTATGCATTATGCCTAGCTAGGGGCATAAAACAATAGCGCTTGTTGGGAGGCAACCCAATGAATAAAATAAAATTTTGCTTTTACCTTCTATTTTTGAGTGTTTACATGATAATAGCCTATGTTATGATTGTGTTTTTATGTTTAATTTAGTGTTTGTGCCAAGTAATGCCTTTGGGATGATTTGGAAGATAGTATGATTGATGCTGTTTGAAAACAGAAATTTTTGCGTCCAGTGCTGGAATTTTGAATTTTTCGCTGAAGTGTCAAAACCTTCTGAAGTTTTTACACAGTATTGGAATATAAATTTCCCACGTTTTTATAATTTTCCAGATTTTTTGGAGTTACAGAAGTATGACCATAATTCAGATCTTTACAGACTGTTCTGTTTTAGACAGATTCTGTTTTTGTTGCATAGTTCGCTTATTTTGATGAATCTATGGATCATATCGGGGGATATGAGTCATGGAGAAGTTGGAGTATAGTAGCATTATGCCAATATTAAATATGAATCAATTTACCACAGTACCTAAAGTTTAAGATTTTTTTATTATACTAACGGATCTCACGAGGTTTCTGTTGAGTTTTGTGTGCTGAACTTTTCAAGTTTTGGGTGAGACTACGATGTATAAAAGAATAAGGAGTGGCAAGAGCCTATGCTTGGGGATGCCCAAGGCACCCCAAGGTAATATTCAAGGAAGACTCAAGCGTCAAAGCTTGGGGATGCCCCAGAAGGCATCCCCTCTTTCGTCTACAATCTATCGGTAACTCACTTGGAGCTATATTTTTATTCATCACATGATATGTGTTTTACTTGGAGCATTTTATGATATAGTTTATTTGCTTTTGTTTGCTTTTTAGTTTGTCACAATCATCTTTGCTGAACACACCTTTTTGAGAGAGACACACATTATTCGTGATTTGTTAGAATACTCTATGTCTTTATATCAAATTATAGACTATTGCTTTGAATCATTTGGATCTTATTATTCATACCATAAGAGAAAGATTACATGATGAAACATGATAGGTAGCATTCCACATCAAAAATTCTGTTTTTATCATTAACCTACTCGAGGACGAGCAGGAATTAAGCTTGGGGATGCTTGATACGTCTCCAACTTACCTATAATTTTTTATTGTTCCATGCTATTATAGTATCAATCTTGGATGTTTTTATATGCAATTATATGCATTTATATATCATTTTTTGGGACTAACCTATTAACCAAGTGCCCAGTGCCAGTTGTTGTTTTCTACTTGTTTTTGGCTTTTCTGCTCGTCCTCGTGGGGGCAACAGGGCACGGCCCTAGGGGGCGCGCCCTGATGCCTTGTGGGGCCCTCGTGGCTCTGTTTGACCTAATTCCGCTCCTATAAATTCACAAATATTTGGAAACCATCAGAGAGCCAGAAGAAAAAACCTTTCCACCGCCGCAAGCCTCTGTTCTTCCGCGATCCCATCTAGAGGCCTTTTCCGGTACTCTGCCGGAGGGGAAATGGATCACGGAGGGCTTCTACATCAACCTTGCTGCCCTTCCGATGATGTGTGAGTAGTTTACCATAGACCTACGGGTCCATAGCTAGTAGCTAGATGGCTTCTTCTCTCTCTTTGATCTTCAATACCATGTTCTCCTCGATGTTCTTGGAGTTCTATCCGATGTAATCTTCTTTTGCGGTGTGTTTGTTAGGATCCGATGAATTGTGAGTTTATGATCAGATTATTCATGAGAAATATTTGAGTCTTCTCTGAACTCTTTTATGCATGATTAAATATAGCATTGTATTTCTCTCCAATCTATCGATTTGGTTTGGCCAACTAGATTGGTTTATCTTGCAATGGGAGAGGCGCTTTGTGATGGGTTCAATCTTGCGGTGCTCAATCCCAGTGACAAAAAGGGACATGACACGTATTTGTATTATTGCCATTAAGGATAAAAAGATGGGGTTTATTCATATTGCTTGAATTTGCTTCTCTACATCATGTCATCTTGCTTAAGGCATTACTCTGCTTTTATTAACTTAATACTCTAGATGCATGCTGGATAGCGGTCGATGAGTGGAGTAATAGTAGTAGATGCAGGTAGGAGTCGGTCTACTTGTCTCGGACGTGATGCCTATATACATGATCATTGCCATGAATCCGTCATAATTATTTGCTTTTCTATCAATTGCCCAACAGTAATTTGCTTACCCACCGTATGTTTCTGCGCACGAGAGAGAAGCCTCTAGTGAAAACTATGGCCCCTGGGTCTATCTTTATCATATAAAAACATAAAATACCTTGCTGCAATTTATTTACTTTTATTTTTATTAGTAATTTACTTTATCAATTTATCTCTATCAGGCTTAATCCTTGCAAGTAACCGCTAAGAGGATTGACAACCCTCTTATTTGCGTTGGGTGCAAGTGTTTGCTTATATTCACATAGAAGCTATATTGTCATAGATCCTCTAACATGTGGTGCTTGCTCAATATCTTTGCTAGCCAAATATCCGCACCAAGTAGAGATACTACTTGTGCATCCAAAACCCTTAAACCCAGTTTCATGTCATGAGAGTCCACTATATCTACCTATGGATTGAATAAGATCCTTCAAGTAAGTTGTCATCGGTGCAAAAAAGCAATAAAAATTGTTCCTAAATATGTATGATCTTTTATTGCAAGGGAAAATAAGCGTTGTACGAACTTATGATGGTAAAGAAATAAAATCGACCGACTGCATAATAAAGGTTGCTATCACAACGGGCAATATAACGTGACGTTCCTTTGCATTAAGAGCTTGCACATCCTAAAATAAAATATATTCAAAAGCGCATGACAACCTCTGCTTCCCTCTGCGAAGGGCCTATCTTTTACTTTTATGTATTTATTTTTTATGCAAGAGTCAATAGTGTTCTCCCCTATTCCTTTTTATTTTTCTCTTTTGCAAGCATCATGTGGTGGGGAAAGATCTAGGCACATATATCCAGTTGGATATGAGTGATCATGAGTTATTATTGTTGACATCACCTTTGAGGTGAATAAGTTGGGAGGCGAAATCACAAGCCCCTATCTTTCTATGTGTCTGGCTGAAACTTTTGCTCCATATATATGTCATGAGTGTTAGCAATCATAGAAGACTAAATGATAGTTGAGTATGTGGACTTGCTAAAAAGCTCCTACATGAGACCCTTCCTGAAAATATGATGAATTGCAATTGCATTGTTGACTAGAATAGTTTGTTAGTTTTCAGGAAAGTTTATGGCCTATACTTTAACATGTGAATAGCTTGCTACTTTATCATGATGAGTTTTATGAGAAAGAGTTGCTGTTATGATGCTAGGAAAAGTGATTGAAATTATCATTGATCAAACTTATGCACTATGCTAGCATTCACACTTCATAAATTATTTCTTTTATCATTTACCTACTCGAGGACGAGCAGGAATTAAGCTTGGGGATGCTGATACGTCTCCAACGTATCTATAATTTATGAAGTATTCATGCCATGTTTATAAAATTTCTATATGGTTTTGGTATGATTTGATTAGAACTAACCCGGACTGACGCTGTTTTCAGCAGAATTGCCATGGTGTTATTTTTTGTGCAGAAATAAAAGTTCTTGGAATTGGATCCCCCCCCCCCCCCCCCCCCCCCCCCCCCCCCCCCCCCCCCCCCCCCCCCCCCCCCCCCCCCCCCCCCCCCCCCCCCCCCCCCCCCCCCCCCCCCCCCCCCCCCCCCCCCCCCCCCCCCCCCCCCCCCCCCCCCCCCCCCCCCCCCCCCCCCCCCCCCCCCCCCCCCCCCCCCCCCCCCCCCCCCCCCCCCCCCCCCCCCCCCCCCCCCCCCCCCCCCCCCCCCCCCCCCCCCCCCCCCCCCCCCCCCCCCCCCCCCCCCGATTCCAACGCTGAAAAATTCTATATATTCAGAAACCCCCAAAAGTTAACCTAGATGAGTTTTTACGCCACCGCAAGCCTCTGTACCTCCACGATCTCATCTATAGCCCTTTTCCGGCACCCTGCCGGAGGGGGAAATCATCACCGGAGGCCATCTTCATCATCTCGGTGGTCTCCATGACGAGGAGGGAGTAGTTCACCCTCGAGGCTGAGGGTTTGTACCAGTAGCTATGTGTTTGATCTCTCTCTCTCTCGTGTTCTTGACATGGCACGATCATGACGTATCACGGGCTTTGTTGATATAGATGAATCATATGGAGTTTTCCCCTCTCTATCTTCTTATGATGAATTGAGTTTTCCCTTTGAAGTTTTCTTATCGGATTGAGTCTTTAAGGATTTGAGAACACTTGATGTATGTCTTGCATATGGATATCTGTGGTGACAATGGGATATTCAGTTGAGTCACTTGATGTATGTTTTGGTGATCAACTTGCGGGTTCCGTGACCTTGGGGATTTATGCATAAGGGTTGGCACACGTTTTTGTCTTGACTTTCCGGTAGAAACTTTGGGGCACTCTTTGAAGTTCTTTGTGTTGGTTTGAATAGATGAATCTAAGATTGTTTGATGCATATCGTATAATCAGACCCGTGGGTACTCGTGGTGACATTGGAGTGCCTAGGTGACATTAGGGTTTTGGTTGATGTGTATCTTAAGGTATTATTCTAGTACGAACTCTAGGGCTGTTCGTGACAATTAATGGGGATGGCTCATAAGATTGATCGGGAAGGATAACTTTAAGGTGGTTTTGTACCCTACAACAATTTCTTCATTTGTTCTCCGCTATTTGTGACTTTGGAGTGAACTCTTTGTCGCACATGAGGGATTTACATATGATTCAACTATGTCAACAATGTTGGGAGATCGCACTAGTGAAAGTATGAACCCTAGGCCTTGTTTCTAAGCATTGTAATACCGTTTTTATGCCCGTTTACTTTTTGTTACCTTGCTGTTTTTATATTTTCAGATTACAAAAACCTATATCTACTATCCATACTACACTTTTATCACCATCTCTTCGCCGAACTAGTGCACCTATACAATTTACCATTGTATTGGGCGTGTTGGGGACACAAGAGATTTCTTGTATTTGGTTGCAGGGTTGTTCGAGAGATACTATCTTCATCCTACGCCTCCCACGGATTGATAAACCTTAGGTCATCCACTTGAGGGAAAATTGCTACTGTCCTACAAACCTCTGCGCTTGGAGGCCCAACACGAGTCTACAAGAACAAGTTGTGTAGTAGACATCAAGCTCTTTTCTGGCGCCGTTGATGGGGAGGTGAGTGCTTGAAGGTATATCTTTAGATCTTGCAATCAAATCTTTTAGTTTCTTGTTTTATCACTAGTTTGGTTTATAAAAGAAAATTACAAAAAAATGGAATTGAGGTTGCCTCATATTATTCGTCTTTTTAATGTCTTTCTTGAAAATGATGGAAAGGGAAATTGTGCTCAATTGATAGAAGAAGAATTCAATAAAATGTTTGGCATAAAATCTTTGAATGATGAGCATGATTGCAATATTGTTAGCATGAATGCTATGAATATCCATGATGCTAATGATATGCAAAGCCACAAGCTTGGGGATGCTATGTTTGATAAAGATGATATTTTTAGTCCCCCAAATTTCGATGAGAAAAATTATTATGATGAAACCATACCTCCTATTTACGATGATAATATTGATGAAAGTGGATTTGGAGAGGTCATGAATTTATTTAGTGATGATTCCACTATTTTGGAAGAGGCTTCAATTGGCTATGATAACAAAGTTGCTATCTATGATGATTATTGTGATGACATGTATACTATAAAGAATAATGATAACCATTAAATTTGTCATCATGATTTTAATTTTCAATTGGATTATTCCAATCAAGTATCTCATGATAGTTATTTTGTTGAGTTTGCTCCCACTATTATGAATGAGAATAAATTTGCTTATGTGGAGAGTAATAAAATTTCTATGCTTGTGAATCATGAAAATAATGCTTTATGTGATAGTTATATTGTTGAATTCATTCATGATGCTATTGAAAATTACTATGAGAGAGGAACATATGCTTTTACATATCTCAATAATATCAAGTTTCCTCTCTTTATGTTCAAAGTTTTGAAGTTATGCTTGTTTTGCCTTCCTATGCTAGTTGATTCTTGTTCCCATAAATTATTTGCTCACAAAATCTCTATGCATAGGAAGTGGGTTAGACTTAAATGTGATAGTCATATGCTTCATGATGCTCTCATTGTGTTTCAATTCTTCATTCTTATGTGAGCATCATTGAAATCATCATGCCTAGCTAAAAGGCATTAAAGAAAAGCGCTTGTTGGGAGACAACCCAAAATTTATACCTACTATTTTTGTGTGTCCACATGATTAAGCTACTGTGGTAATCATGTTTTATATGTTTTCTTTCAATAAAGTGCCAAGTAAAGCCTTTGGGATAGTGTGGATGATAGTTGACTTGATTCTGTGCAAAAACAGAAACTTTTGCGCCCAGTTTTGGAATTACCATAAATCACTGGAGTGTCGAAATATTCTGAATTTGTTGCACATGATTTATATACAAATTGCCTATGTTGTCCTAATTTTTCAGAATTTTAAGAGTTACAGAAGTATGGTCATTGTTCAGATCATTACAGATTGTTCTGTTTTTGACAGATTCTGTTTTCAATGCATAGTTTGCTTGTCTTATAGTTTATATGGCTTATATTGGTCAATATAAATTATAGAAATTATAGGGTACAGTAGGCATTGTGTGAGAACAATTATGAATCTTGTCTTGACAGTACCTAAGTAGATGATTTATTTTTATCATACTAGCCTATCTCACGAAGTTCCGTTAAGTTTTGTGTGATTGAAGTTTTCAAGTTTTGGGTGAGATATTGATATGAGGAGAATAATGAGTGGAAAGACCCTAAACTTGGGGATGCCCAAGGCACCCCAAGGCAATATCCAAGGAATACTCAAGCGTCTAAGCTTGGGGATGCCCCGGAAGGCATCCCCTCTTTCGTCTTCAACACTATCGGTAACCTCACTTGGAGCTATATTTTTATTCGTCACATAATATGAGTTTTGCTTGGAGTGTCATTTTATTTTGTTGATATTTTCTTGCTGTCATCAATAATCATGTTTTGTATCTTTTAGTTCAATAAAATGCCAATTATAGCCTTTACCATGCTCAGTTTGCAAGTTTATGTGTTGCCGTTTGAAAACAGAAAGTTTTTTGTTATGTCCTGAATTTTTGAGAATTGTAAGAACATGCTAAAAATCTGAAATTTTTACACAGTAAGCATGCATGAGTTCTCTGTCACATGGTAATTTTTCAGAATTTTTGGAGTTAGGAAAGTATGGATTCTTATTCAACCTTTACAGACTATTCTGTTTTGGCAGATTTTGGTTATAGTTGCATTATTTGCATATGTTTGCGTGTTTAATGTTTCTACTAGTGGTTGGGGTGCCACCCTGTGGCCCCGCTTGAGAGGAAGTTGTGTGCATGTTTTCATTTAAAAAAATAGAGGGAGTCCTCGCCTCCATCTAGAAAAACATTAAAAAAAATCATCACCTCCATCTAGAAAAAGAAGTAAAAAAGAAAAGAAAAAATCATCAACGCAACCTACCAGCGAGCGCCACTTTGCGTAGCCCTCCATTGAGAAAAATGTGTGGGGTCATCACCTCCATCTAAAAAGGAAAAAAATATTTTACAAAATTCCTCACTTCCATCTAAAAATAATATCCCAAAAGCTTTTTCACCGCGGCCAACCAGCTTGCGCCACGTGGCATAGCTGGTTGGCCGCCCTTCACGCGTAGCTTAATGGGTTTAATTTGTGAATAGGAGTATTAAATATGAAAATGCATTTAGTATGCAATGTTTAATTATACTTTTTGTGATTTTCTACAGTAGAGAATGTTTAGGTTTTGAGTTGATCTATACTAACTTATCTCACGAGTTCTTGTTGAGTTTTGTGTGGATGAAGTTTTTGAGATTTAGGGAAATCGTGATATGAGAGGAATTAAGGAGACACAAGAGCTCAATCTTGGGGATGTCCAAGGCATCCCAAAATAATATTTCAAGAAGTCTCAAGCATCTAAGCTTGGGGATGCCCCGGTAGGCATCCCACCTTTCTTCATCAACAACTATCGGTTAGTATCGGTTGAGCCTAAGTTTTTGCTTCTTCACATGATATGTGCTATTCTTGGAATGTCATTTTGTTTTGTTTTGTTTTGTTTGCTATTTTAATAAAAATTATCAAGATCTGAAATCTCTATTCAGAGAGAGTCTTCACTTAGCTACCCATTCACTAAACTACTCTTTGATCTTCATTTATATCTTTTTGGAGTAGTTTGTCATTTACTCTCGTACTTCACTTATATTCTATGAGTAAATTGTTGAAATGAATTGAATATCATAAAGTTGAAATTTATATGCTTCATATGCTTGTCCCATGGGGAGTAGTGACTTCACATACAAGAAGTATAAGTGGTAAAATTTATTGAAAGTTAACAAGCATAGCATTGGTCAATGATGCAATTCATGAAAGAATTAATAAGGGAAGAGAAGATTCACATGCAAATACACTATCTTGGACATCTTTTATGATTGTGAGCCCCCATTAAGTATTTTATGTCAAATTGTTGACGTTGGACAAGGAAGACAACGTAATGAATTATGTTTGCTTATATTCACATAGAAGCTATATTGTCATAGATCCTCTAACATGTGGTGCTTGCTCAATATCTTTGCTAGCCAAAAATCCACACCAAGTAGAGATACTACTTGTGCATCCAAAACCCTTAAACCCAGTTTCATGTCATGAGAGTCCACTATATGTACCTATGGATTGAATAAGATCCTTCAAGTAAGTTGTCATCGGTGCAAAAAAGCAATAAAAATTGTTCCTAAATATGTATGATCTTTTATTGCAAGGGAAAATAAGCGTTGTACGAACTTATGATGGTAAATAAATAAAAGCGACGGACTGCATAATAAAGGTTGCTATCACAAGGGGCAATATAACGTGACGTTCCTTTGCATTAAGAGCTTGCACATCCTAAAATAAAATATATTCAAAAGTGCATGACAACCTCTGCTTCCCTCTGCGAAGGGCCTATCTTTTACTTTTATGTATTTATTTTTTATGCAAGAGTTAATAGTGTTCTCCCCTATTCCTTTTTATTTTTCTCTTTTGCAAGCATCATGTGGTGGGGAAAGATCTAGGCACATATATCCAGTTGGATATGAGTGATCATGAGTTATTATTGTTGACATCACCCTTGAGGTGAATAAGTTGGGAGGCGAAATCACAAGCCCCTATCTTTCTATGTGTCTGGTTGAAACTTTTGCTCCATATATATGTCATGAGTGTTAGTAATCATAGAAGACTAAATGATAGTTGAGTATGTGGACTTGCTAAAAAGCTCCTACATGAGACCCTTCCTGAAAATATGATGAATTGCAATTGCATTGTTGAGTAGAATAGTTTGTTAGTTTTCAAGAAAGTTTATGGCCTATACTTTAACATGTGAATAGCTTGATACTTTATCATGATGAGTTTTATGAGAAAGAGTTGCTGTTATGATGCTAGGAAAAGTGATTGAAATTATCATTGATCAAACTTATGCACTATGCTAGCATTCACACTTCATAAATTATTTCTTTTATCATTTACCTACTCGAGGACGAGCAAGAATTAAGCTTGGGGATGCTGATACGTCTCCAACGTATCTATAATTTATGAAGTATTCATGCCATGTTTATAACAATTCTATATGATTTTGGTATGATTTGATTAGAACTAACCCGGACTGACGCTGTTTTCAGCAGAATTGCCATGGTGTTATTTTTTGTGCAGAAATAAAAGTTCTTGGAATTGGATGAAACTTTTTGGAGATTTTTTATGGAACAAATAAAAAATACTGGAACCAAGACCCACTAGAGGGGGGCCACCCAGTGCCCACGAGGCACCAGTGCGCGCCACCCCCCCCCCCCCCCCCCCCCCCCCCCCCCCCCCCCCCCCCCCCCCCCCGGCACGCCCCGGTACCACGTGGGGCCCACGTGGCTCCGTTTGACGTGATTCCAACGCTGAAAAATTCTATATATTCAGAAACCCCCAAAAGTTAACCTAGATGAGTTTTTACGCCACCGCAAGCCTCTGTACCTCCACGATCTCATCTACAGCCCTTTTTCGGCACCCTGCCGGAGGGGGAAATCGTCACCGGAGGCCATCTTCATCATCCCGGCGGTCTCCATGACGAGGAGGGAGTAGTTCACCCTCGGGGCTGAGGGTTTGTACCAGTAGCTATGTGTTTGATCTCTCTCTCTCTCTCTTGTGTTCTTGAGATGGCACGATCATGATGTATCTCGGGCTTTGTTGATATAGATGAATCATATGGAGTTTTTCCCTCTCTATCTTCTTGTGATGAATTGAGTTTTCCCTTTGAAGTTTTCTTATCGGATTGAGTCTTTAAGGATTTAAGAACACTTGATGTATGTCTTGCATATGGATATCTGTGGTGACAATGGGATATTCACTTGAGTCACTTGATGTATGTTTTGGTGATCAACTTGCGGGTTCCGTGACCTTGGGGATTTATGCATAAGGGTTGGCACATGTTTTTGTCTTGACTTTCCGGTAGAAACTTTGGGGCACTCTTTGAAGTTCTTTGTGTTGGTTTGAATAGATGAATCTAAGATTGTTTGATGCATATCGTATAATCAGACCCGTGGGTACTCGTGGTGACATTGGAGTGCCTAGGTGACATTAGGGTTTTGGTTGATGTGTATCTTAAGGTGTTATTCTAGTACTAACTCTAGGGCTGTTCGTGACAATTAATGGGGATGGCTCATAAGATTGATCGGGAAGGATAACTTTAAGGTGGTTTTGTACCCTACAACAATTTCTTCGTTTGTTCTCCACTATTTGTGACTTTGGAGTGAACTCTTTGTCGCACGTGAGGGATTTACATATGATTCAACTATGTCAACAATGTTGGGAGATCGCACTAGTGAAAGTATGAACCCTAGGCCTTGTTTCTAAGCATTGCAATACCATTTTTATGCCCGTTTACTTTTCATTACCTTGCTGTTTTTATATTTTCAGATTACAAAAACCTATATCTACTATCCATACTACACTTTTATCACCATCTCTTCGCCGAACTAGTGCACCTATACAATTTACCATTGTATTGGGCGTGTTGGGGACACAAGAGATTTCTTGTATTTGGTGGGTTGTTCGAGAGATACTATCTTCATCCTACGCCTCCCACGGATTGATAAACCTTAGGTCATCCACTTGAGGGAAAATTGCTACTGTCCTACAAACCTCTGCGCTTGGAGGCCCAACACGAGTCTACAAGAACAAGTTGTGTAGTAGACATGATACAGGTATTTGAGAAAAACCAGAATATCTATCTAGGAAACAAAAGTGTGTATGCTTAGATAATCTTTCTAACATTTGATCAATAAAAGGCAAGGGGTAATGATCTTTCCTTGTAGCTTTATTTAATTTCCTGAAATCAATTACCATCCTATAACCTGTTACAATTCTTTGTGGGATAAGTTCATTTTTATCATTAGGAACAATGATAATACCTCCTTTCTTAGGGACACAATGAACAGGACTTACCCATCTACTATCAGCTGTGGGATAAATTATACCTGCCTCCAGAAGCTTTAATATTTTAGTTCTTACCACATCTTTCATTTTAGGATTCAGCCTTCTTTGGTGATCAACAACTGGTTTAGCATCTGGCTCCATATGAATTTTATGTTGACATAAAGTGGAACTAATGCCCTTAAGATCATCGAGAGTATATCTAATAGCAGCACGGTGCTTCTTCAGAGTTTTAAGTAATCTCTTTTCTTCATGCTCTGAAAGGTTAGCACTGATAATAACATGATATATCTTTTTTTTGTCAAGATAAGCATATTTAAATGTATCAGGTAATTGCTTTAATTCGAACACAGGGTCACTCTTAGGTGGTAGAGGGTCTCCTAATGTTTCAACAGGCAAATTATGTTTAAGTATAGGTGCTTGTTTAAAGAATAATTCATCTATCTCATTTCTTTCATTCATATGCATATCATTCTCATGGTCTAGCAAATATTGTTCTAAAGGATCCGTAGGTGGAACAGCAATAGAAGCAAGACCTATAATTTCATCTTTATTGGGTAATTCTTTATCATGAGGTTGTCTACGAAACTTGGAGATATTAAATTCATGAGACACAACACCAAAATTAACACTGACAGTTTCTTTATTGCAATCAATCTTAGCATTTACTGTATTCAAGAAAGGTCTACCAAATATAATTGGACAAAAATCATCTTGTGGTGATCCAAGAACAAGGAAATCGGTAGGGTATTTGATCTTACCACACAAGACTTCAACATCTCTAATAATCCCAAGTGGAGTAACAGTATCTCTATTTGCAAGCTTAATAGTGACATCCATATCTTCAATCTCAACAGGTGCAATATCATTCATGACTTCTTGATAGAGAGTAAAAGGGATAGCACTAACACTAGCACCAATATCACATAAACCATGATAGCAATGATCTCCAATTTTAACAGAAATAACAGGCATGCCGACTACGGGTTTGTTTTTATCTTTAGTGTCTGGCTTAGCAATTCTAGTTGCTTCATCACAGAAATATATGACATGTCCATCAATGTTACCAACCAAAAGATCTTTAACCATTGCGATATTAGGTTCAACTTTAATTTGCTCAGAAGGTCTAGGTGCTTTAATATTACTTTTATTAACCACAGTTGAAGCTTTAGCATGTTCCTTAATCCTAACAGGGAAAGGAGGTTTCCAATATAAGCAGTAGGCACAACTGGATCAACATTGTAAACACTTATTTCTTCCTTGACACTAACAGGTTCTTCATTTAATTCAATGGGTGGATGATATTTAAACCATTTCTCCTTAGGAAGATCAACACGAGCAGCAAAGGATTCACAAAAGGTAGCTACTATCTCAGGGTCAAGTCCATATTTAGTACTAAACTTATGAAAAGCATCCGTTTCCATAAAAAATTAACACAATCAAACTCAAGATTTATACCTGACTCTTTACCTTTGTCGGTTTTCCAATCTTCAGAGTTACGTTTAATTCTTTTCAGAAGATCCCATCTGAATTCAATAGTTCTCTTCGTAAAGGAACTAGCAGAAGAAGTATCGAGCATGGATTGATCATTATGAGAAAGTCGAGCATGAAAGTTTTGAATAATTATTTCTCTTGAGAGCTCATGATTGGGGCATGTTTGCAACATATACTTAAGCCTCCCCCAAGCTTGAGCGATACTTTCTCCTTCATGAGGCCAAAAATTATATATATAATTCCGATCACGATGAACTAAATGCATAGGATAAATTTCTGGTGAAATTCCAGCTCAACCGGTTCCAATCCCATGTTCCAGTATCATCACATAGCCTATACCATGTCAATGCCTTTCCCTCCAAAGATAAAGGGAATGCTTTCTTCTTAACTCCATCTTCGGATAAACCTACAATCTTAAACAATCCACAAATTTCATCCACATATATCAAATGCATATCAGGGTGCACCGTTCCATCTCCTGCATAAGGATTAGCTAGCAGTTTCTCTATCATACCCGAAGGAATTTCATAGTAAATATTTTTAGTAGGTTCAGTAGGTTGAGGAGCATCTCTTAATGCTTCCGGTCGAGGTGAAGATACCCCGAACAAGCCCCTCACAGGATTACTTTCTATAGTGACAAGTGACAATAAATTTCAGCATGTAGTATAAATGTTTCCTTACACCAAAGGCGCTTCACTCCCCGGCAACGGCGCCAGAAAAGAGTCTTGATGACCCACAAGTATAGGGGATCAATCATAGTCCTTTCGATAAGTAAGAGTGTCGAACCCAACGAGGAGCAGAAGGAAATGACAAGCGGTTTTCAGCAAGGTATTCTCTGCGAGCACTGAAATTATCGGTAACAGATAGTTTGATAGCAAGGTAATTCGTAACAAGTAACAAGTAGTAATGGTAAAAAAAGGCGCAACAAGGTGGCCCAATCATTCTTATAGCAAAGGACAAGCCGGAACGAACTCGTATAATAAGCAAAGCGTTCTCGAGGACACATGGGAATTTTATCTAGTCACTTTCATCATGTTTATTTGATTCGCGTTCGCTACTTTGATAATTTGATATGTGGGTGAACCGGTGCTTGGGTGCTGTTCTTACTTGAACAAGCCTCGCACTTATGATTACCCCCACTCGCAAGCATCCGCAACTATGAAAGAAGAATTAAGATAAATCTAACCATAGCATGAAACATATGGATCCAAATCAGCCCCTTACGAAATAGCGCATAAACTAGGGTTTCAGCTTCTGTCACTCTAGCAACCCATCATCTAATTACTACTCCACAATGCCTTCCCTTAGGCCCAAGGATGGTGAAGTGTTATGTAGTCGACGTTCACACGACACCACTAAAGGAAGCAACAACATACATATCATCAAAATATCGAGCGAATACCAAATTCACATGATTACTTATGACAAGACTTCTCCCATGTCCTCAAGAACAAAAGTAACTACTCACAAATCATATTCATGTTCAAGATCAGAGGAGTATTGAATATTATTAGGGATCTAAACATATAATCTTCCACCAAATAAACCAACTAGCATCAACTACGAGATGTAAACAACAATACTAGCAACCCACAGGTACCAATCTGAGGTTTTGGGACAAAGATTGAATACAAGAGATGAACTAGGGTTTGAGATGAGATGGTGCTGGTGAACATGTTGATGAAGATTGGTCCTCCCACGATGAGAGGATTGTTGGTGATGTCGATGGCTTCGATTCCCCCCTCCCGGAGGGAAGTATCCCCGGCGGAATCGCTCCGCCGGAGAGCAAAATTGCTCCTGCCCAGGTTCCGCCTCGAGACGGCGACGCTTCATCCCGAAAGTCTTCTCTATATTTTTTTAGGGCAAATGAGACTATATAGCAGAAGGAGGGGGCCGAAGGCCTGCCAGGGGCCCCACAAGGCATCAGGGCATGCCCTGTTGCCTTGTGGGCAACTGGTGGGTCCCCTGTGGTATTTCTTTTCTCTAGTATTTTTTATATATTCAATAAAAAATCTTCGCGAAGTTTCAGGTCAATTGGAGCTCCGCATAATAGGTATCTCTGCTATAGCTATTTCTGGTCCAGAATTCCAGCTGCTGGTTTTCTCCCCCTTCATATAAACCTTGCAATTTAGGAGAGAAAAGGCATAAGAATTGCATCATAAAGTGAAGTAATGACCAAATATATTATAAATAACAGTAGGAAATCATGATGCAAATTGGACGTATCAGGAGGTCCAACTATAAGACCTCCCAGGAGCCCCCCTAGGAAGGGGTCGGCTCATTTCAGACACACAGCCACTCACTCACATGAGGCAGAGGGAGAGATAGCTCCTTCTTCCTCCTCCACCCGAAATAGCTCAAGGAGCGATCTTGTAACTTCTGTGACCTTCATAGCGATCCGGCAGGACTAGGGGTATTACCTCCCTCGGAAGGCCCCGAACTCAGGTGCGTCCTTGTGTCTTGCATTGCATGTGCCCAATCTCGCATCCGGAACCCACCTGCGCTCATCGGCCCCAACCACACTCGATTAGCCATCTCATGGCATCTGCCGTGAGAACACCACGATAGTTGGCGCCAACCATGGGGCCGCACGCGGCATCGGCCGGAGTCATGTTCCGGACGAGACCCTTCACTTCCTACTGCGAGCACATCGCGTGCGGCTTGGTCAGCATGCCTGGTGCATTATGTTGCGCTAGCGGGAGTGCGGCACTCGACACGGATGGCGCCTGCCCTACAGGTGGCTCCGTCATCCCCTTCGGCGAGTTGTGCGTCTTCGTCGCGCTCGTCCCTGATGAGTACCCCAGCAAGGTACTCACTTTTGCTGACTCACCCCTCCCCGCCGGCTGTGGTGTCTCCAGTGACATCACAGATCTCTACACCCGTGTGGAGGTGGTGACCACAGGCTCCAGCCACAACACCGGTTGCAACAAGAACGAGGCCGCTGCGGCTGCAGTCCGCGCTAGCCGGGCGAACCCGCTGCACGCAGCACTGCAGAACCTGCGCGCCACCATCATGCCCGATGCCGACCCGGCTGCTGTCACGGCCGGGCTCGAAGAGACGCACCAGCGCCTGCTCGATGAGGCCACGGTGCTCGCTGCCGCGCACCGCTGGATGGAGTCCGTCCAGCGCGAGTACAACACCGCCCACGGCCTCACGCCGGCTGCCGCTGGGCCCAGCCAACTCAGTGAGGTGCGATGTCATGATGGGGCCCTTGGCCAGATGATGGGCACTGATCGGCCCACTTACGGCCCCCCTGTCAAGAACATGAAGGCTACAGCGGCGGCCGCAGCTGAGCTGGAACACCTGGAGGGCGAGGAGATGTTGCAGTAGCAGCAGCAGCGCGTTCGTGACCTCATCACTATTGAGAATCAGCAGCAGGCGCAGTGGGACCTGGCCTAGCCGGCCGCGTCCAGCTCAGCATCCCTCCCTCTCGAGCAGGACAACCGGCAGGCCTCTTCTCCCCACCCCGATGGCAGCCGCGGCGGCCGGCATCAGGGCAGCCAGGGCCGGCGCAACCGCACCCCACTGACTGTCAATAGCCGGGCGAACGAGCCGGCTGGCGATGGCCGCCGGCAGCCAGCACAGGCGCCCTCACCTGCTCCATGGGGCCAGCATGCCTCCCTTGGCGCGGCTGCGCGTCCGGCGGTGACTGACCGACTGGGACCCCGTGTCCCCTACGACGAACACGATGCTCGCCATCGCATCGATCGGCTGGCGCGGTCCCTGGCCATGGAGGAGGAGGGCTCTGTCGGCCCGGCCTGCTTTGGGCCGCGCATCCACGAGGAGCCATTTCCCAAAGGCTTCACGCTGGCTCGCAACACCCTCAAGTACAACAGCGTCACAAAGTCGGAGGACTGGCTGACCGACTACACCACGGCCGTCGGCATCGCCGGCGGCAACAAGCACGTGGCAATGCACTACACGCCCCTCATGCTGCTTGGTTTGGCCCAGACGTGGCTGAATAGCCTGCCGGCCGGTAGCTGATAACCCACAAGTATAGGGGATCAATTGTAGACTTTCTCAATAAGTAAGAGTGTCGAACCCAACGAGGAGCTAAAGGCAGAATTAATATTCCCTTCAAGTTCTATCGACCACCGATACAATTCTACGCACACTTAACGTTTGCTTTACCTAGAACAAGAATAAAACTACTTTGTAGGTGTAAGGATAAGTTTGCAAGAATAAAATTAGAAGTACTTAGCTAGAACAAAACTAGGAGTAATTTGCAAGATAATAAAAGTTAGTTGTTTAGTAGAGAGCTTTTTGTAACACAAAGAGAAAGATTGTCCATAGGCAATTGAATATGACATGTGTGATAATTATTATATGCAATGAGGGAGAGGCATACGCTAACATACTTTTCGTACTTGGATCATATGCACTTATGATTGGAACTCTAGCAAGCATCCGCAACTACAAAAGATCATTAAGGTAAAACCCAACCATAGCATTAAGTAACAAGTCCCCTTTACTCCCATACGCAACAACCCCCTTACTAGGGTGTAAGCTTTTGTCACTCTAGCCACCCACTATAAGCGAATCATGAACATATTACAAAACACTACAGTGGGACACTACTAGGGAAAGCCTTATAGGTGGAGGCTTAACAATAGCGCGGGTCAGAGGCACGCGCTACTGCTACTTTACAGTAGCGTGGGTCGAAGAGACGCACTACTGTTATCTATTTAGCAGTAGCGCGGGTGTACTAAACGGCGCTGCTACTAAGTGGGCCCCACCATACCCACCAGGCTATGTATAGTAGCAGCGTGGTGTAAAGTACATGTGCTACTGCTAAGAAGATAGCAGTAGCGCGGGTCGCAGACCAGCCACTGTAACTACGACTGCACTGTCCCACATGGTGGGCCCCACTTAGCAGCAGCGCCGGCTACGGACCCGCGCTACTACTGCTCTTAGCAGTAGTGCCGTGCATGAACCCGCGCTGCTGCTAAGGCGTAGCTGCCACCTTTTCCAACCCCCTTCGCCCCTCCCCCTTCTCTCTTCCTCACTTGCTTCTCCCTCACTTGCTTCTCCCCCATTACTAATAGCTAGCTTTGTTCTCTCTTCCTTCTCCTACCTCTCTTCTCTCTCCTTTAATGCCCCCTACACCATCTCCATTAATGCACCCCTTTCTCTCTTCCTCACTTTTTTCTCCCTCCCTCCACTAGTTAGAGCCACCTCCTTCGCCAACTAGCTAGATCTACCCATTTAATGAAGTGACCTATCTACCTCCCCAACTAGATCTATCCATTTAATGAAGTAAAGCCATCTTTGTTATCCACTTTCGATCCCTAGGTGTGTAGCGACACCGACCTCATCACCATGCTCGATCTCTCTCGAGATAGGTGAGTAAAAAATTGTGCTTTGCATGAATGGGAATATGTGTGTGTGCGATATGACCGAATCGGGCGATATAATGGAAATTGAGCGTGTGGCATGAGTTGCCGCCTATATGTGTATTTGCCGAATTATGCGTGACATGACATGAGTTGCTTATGTTTTGCCGAAATATCAATTTATTTCTGTTTCGGCGAATTTCGGGCAAACTCTATTTGTCCTATTTTTAGGGAAGGTCATGCCAAATTTTTGTATGACTTTGATGCATGCATGCATGCGTTTATAATCCTTTTGCTTATTATACCGCGTAGGCGATCATGAAGGTCAGTGGAAGGATGGTGGAAAGATGGTTGCGATCCACGAAGCACGACATGTATGAAAATAACCGGAAGGAGATTTTATGTCCGTGTCGAAGATGCAAAGGAGTCTGGCTCGACCCCTTTAAGGAAGGCCGTTTGAAGGCGCACCTGCTCATGAATGGTTTCATGGATGGCTATACTTAGTGGATAAGTGAAGATGATGATGATGAGGACATCGACGGGGCAGCCAATGACGACATGGGGCCAGACGAAGAGATGACCGATAATGGCGCCGAAGAAGAGGCCGAACATGACGGCGGAGAAGAGGCCAGACATGGCGGCGAAGAAGATCCCGGACATGGTGGCGGAGAAGAGGCCGGACATGACGGAGAAGACGCGGACACGCTGGAGCTTTCGTTGCTACTAAGTTCAATCATGCGGGACCCTCATGTTCGAGACCTGCTTCGCAAGAAGAAGACTAGCGACAGAGCTGCTTTTAGAGAGGAGGCCAAGCTGGAGCAACTGGAGGTAGACTCGAAGACTCCATTGTATGATGGTTGTGATCCCGAGGTGACCCGCTTGAGTTTCACGCTCGAACTTCTAAAAATGAAGGCAAAAACAAATGGACCGACAGAAGCCTTGATGAGCTTCTCAAGTATCTAAAGAAGGTTCTTCCCGTGGGGAACCTGTGTCCTACTAGTGTCGATGAGGCCACGAAGATCGTGTGCCCTCTTGATCTGCCGCACATTAGATACCATGCATGCTTCAATGATTGCATCATTTATCGGAACGAGCACGCGTAAAAAACTAGCTGTCTGGTGTGCAATGCTTCTCGATACAAGAAGGCCGGAAAGAAATCTTCCCAGAAAGTTGTATGGTACTTACCGATCACTCCCCGTCAGCAGCATTATTTCGTAGATCCTAAAGAAGCAAAGCTCATGCGCTGGCACGCGGAGAGGGTGAAGCCCGATGATGGAGATAATCCGAAGCTGAGACACCTCGCGGATGCAAGCCAGTGGAGAGCGTTCAATGCCGAATATCGATTTTTCATAGGTGATCCAAGGAACATCGTGCTTGGCGCGAGTACCGATGGCATGAATCCGTTTGGCAACCAGAACACCAACCATTGCACATGGCCCGTGTTTGTATGGATGTACAACCTTCCCCCCTGGAAGTGCATGAAGACAAAGTACATACACATGAGCATGCTAATTCAAGGGCCGAAACAACCAGGAAATAATATTAATCTGTATCTCGGGCTACTGAAAGAGGAGCTAGACACGTTATGGACATCACCGGTCAAGACATGGGACGCCAGCAAAGGAGAGTATTTCGATATGAGAGCCACGCTGATGGCGACGGTGCACGACTATCTCGGTTACGAATATGTATCAGGCCAGGGGTGCCACGGATATTGCAGATGCACCAGGTGCATGGATGATACAACGTCTCAACAACTAACGAAAGATGGCGGGTCTGGGAAAATCATGTACATGGGGCATCGAAGATGGCTCGAGAAGGATGACCCGTGGAGAAACCTTGGAGATCTATTCAATGGTGAGGCTGAGTGTCAGTGTACGACACCTATGGGATCGCGAGGATCCCTTTTACGGTTCGGCAGAGGAAAAGATATACACAAAGAGCAGATCCAATGATCAGCGCGGAGATTTTTACCCAGGTTCGGGCCGCTAAGGAGCGTAAAACCCTACTTCTGCTTTGGTTTATTGTGGATGTTAAAGCCCTGGTTCCAGGAGTGCTTGCAATGAACAGTACGTTCAAAGGGCAGCTACGCATGCAGAATGGGACAGAAAAGTCCCCCCTTTTTAGCTACGCCTTGGGCCTCCTTTTATATGTCGAAGGGGTCACCAACAGTGGCGTATAGTGCATACAAGAGGTGTAAAGTTGCTACAGTGCTATCATGCTTATCACTGACGACTTAGGACAAATGCATTAAATGCTCCGTTTAGGTGTCCGTTTAGGTGTCCTTACTTTCTTGGGGACGGAAAAAGGGGCTGTCCCATCAGCACCACTTAAGCTCATACGCCGCTAATGCCATGACACGCATCCATGAGGATAAAGCCTATCTGACAGGCTGGTCGCTGCGCTGGAGCGGTGGCACAGTGGCGGGGTCTTGCCGGGTGCAGATCTTGCCGGGCCTTCGCAAGCCATCCCAGCAAGTATCTTGCCGGGAATCTGGTCTCCGGTCTTCTGACACCGATCACTGGCTCGGGCGCCTTCTTGATAGTCTTGCATCTACTTCCAGCTATCCCCCGTCAGGCCTTGCCGTTGGTATGGCTACAACCGTCCGTGCACAAGTATGGGGTGCTAAAGGACCCAATCTTTAGTACACCGACAGGAGCCCCCGGGCCTAGGCCATACACGGGTGCGAGGCGTTGTTGGGCTAGGCCCAAACAGTGCACGGTACGCGTGGCGGGAGTTAACTACTAAAATTATCTCATTTACCGCGCTCCCCCACGATGCACATTAAATGCGGGGCATGGGATACGTGCGCGGGGCGGCCGCAGCGGTAGTGCGCTTGCATCCACATTGGTTAGTAAAGGGGCAGCCTCGCGCCTTCCCCATAAAAGGGAATCCGCAGAGACGCTGCTCATTTACCTCCCGTCTTTTCCAATTTGGAAGCCACCATCACCTTCCTCCTTGAGTCTGAAGTAGAGCCTCTCCCATCCATTCGCCGCCTCCACGCCCTCACTGACCTCGGCTTCTGCTCCCATAGTTGCCATGGCACCCAAGGCGAGCAAGGGCAAGGAAGTGAAAACCGCCGTCCCAGAGAGCGAACTGGTGAAGATGCGGAAGAAGCACGTCGTCTTCACCCCGATGCTCGACGCGAGCGCCCTGAAGGACCGGTATCTGAGCATGTGGGGGAGGGAGACGAAAGCTCACCCTGCTACTCGCGTGAATCCAGCTTCTTCCAAGGGTGGCCCAGATAAATTCCCCTTCTTTGTTGACTACTTTTACTGCGGGCTCTGCCCTCCATTTTCTGATTTCTTCGTCGACATCATGTACACATACGGCTTCCGTCTCTTGGATTTTACGCCGAATGCCGTAACATGCATGTCGGTTTTCGCTCATCTCTGTGAGAATTTTGCCGGAGTACTCCCCAACACCGCTCTCTTCCGCCACTACTTCATTCCCCGTATTCAAAAAGGAGATGCCTTTTCTGGTTCTATCACATGGATTCCAAGGGCATGGAATAAGGAAACATACCCAGACGGGGCATACCGCGAAAAGTGGGAAGAATGGCGGGCCAGATGGTCCTGGATTAAGGAGAAGGACCCCCAGCCTTTCTGTTCACCCCGACAGACAAAAATGGTCCATGGCAACAACTGGAGCGACCTTGATCCTCAGGATGAGAAACTCAGAATTGCAGTCACCAGGATCCACCGTCTCAGGGCTGCCGGGCTTACTATAGAGATGGTTGGCGCTGACTTCCTCCGCCGCCGAATCGCCCCTCTGCAGAGCAAAGGGAGACCGGCCTGGGAATTCTGGAATGCAGCAGATATCATGAGGCTGCGCCCTGGTCTGAATAATAACTTGACAATCTTGCAGCATACGGCACTCTGCCACAAGCTGTTCAGGCCTGACGGAAAGTATAAGCTGCCGGTAGGCGTGATTCCTCTGTGCAACAACTCTGCTCTGACCTCAATCATCGCCATGATGCCGATGTGCAACGTGCATATCCCAGATGGAACTTGGGAAGAGCCATCCGCAGAGCGCGTACATGAGTTCTTTGATAACCTGATGGAGCGAGCCGTCCGGGAAGAGACAAACCTTGTCCGCCCCACTACTGATGAAGAGGTGGCATACATCGCCAGCAGGGCAGAAGAGGCCAATCTTGCCACGGAGGCCGGCAGCGCTGGCTTCACGAAAGGGGAAGCCAGCGAAGCAAAAGTAATATCAGAGGAAAACCTTGCCGGGCAGGGTGAGACTACCGGGGAGCCAAGCGGCACATCCGTCGGAAGCCTTTTT
>JAAAWM010010946.1:52500-56284 GCA_036873465.1 Thinopyrum obtusiflorum | reverse complement strand
TGGATTCTTTTTTAGGGGCATGTGGTCGATGAATTCAATAAACACAACCTTCTATACCCACTTTTTGTTTTCTATTATTTTTAGTTAAATGCAATAAAATACCATGATTATCCAATTTTCTGAATTATCCATGCAATAAAAAAATGCCCAAAGATGAAAGTGCGCAAAATGATTTGAAATTTTTACATGAATTTTTATAGAATATTTAGGAATTTTTGGCACTAGAAACATACCGGGGGGGGGGAGGGGCAGGTGCCCACAAGGCACCAGGGCGTGCCACACCCCCTGGCACGCCCTGGTGGCTTGTGGGCCCCATAGGGACCCCCTCACTTATTCCGTCAGTCCACTTCGTCTCTTGACTCTAGAAAAAATTCCCGGTAGCTCTCTCTCTCTCATGTTCTTGCTCCCAAACCTGAGATTTTTTTATCTCTTTGCTCGGAGCTTCATTTTTGAAACTGTTTTGCGGGATTGCTACTTGGTATGTGACTCCTTCATTGCTCCAATTAGTTTTTGCTCTAGTGGATTATATTTTGCATGATTAGCTACTGTTGGTGCTACTGAAAATGAGCTTGCATGTTGAATTCCTTGAGTTCCAAGTAGTTTGAATGCTTGATATGGCCTCTAGACATCCATATGAGTAGTTGATACCAATCTTGTGAAGTTTTATTAACATCTTTTTGTGGTCCAAAAATTTTCAGAAATTTGTGTGCAGGAAGATGAACATTTTCAGGAGGAGTTCCTCGAAGCAGAATGCCAAGGGAGTCCTTGGGGACTCCTTGGACAGTGACCTCAACATTCCGCGTAGGACGGAGGTCCGGCCATGCGAATGGCCGCACAATGCATTCATGAATGAAGCCGGATTCTACCAAGAGTTCGCGCAATTTGTTACTAATGCCGGATTGACCAACTTCCTTGCAAATAAGTGTGACCAGCACCACATCCTTACAAATTCCTTTGTTCAAAATTTTCATTTCATGCCTAGGCTCGATGTCCCCATGGTTCGTTCTGATTTATATGCTGAACATCATGAGATAATGCTAGACTAGTTTTGTGAGATATGCTTGATCCCTTCTGATGGGGATTTGTGTGACGCCCCGGCTTAATCATGCACTAATCATACACACAAATGCACATGATCAAGCTTAAGGACTCACATGAAGATATCACAACACAACTCTAACACATAAATAAAGTCATACCAGCTTTATATTACAAGCCAGGGGCCTCGAGGGCTCGAATACATAAGCTCACATACAAGCGTCAGCGGAAGCATCAGATATCTGAGTACAGATATAAAAGAAAGACAGAAAGGCCTTTAAAAGGCGGGGAAAAGGAAAACACTATGATCGAAAAGGTGCAGGCCTCCTGCCTGGGACCTCCGATCCTACTCCTGGTTGTCGGACGGCTCCTCGTAGTAGTACTCGCCAGAAGGGTAGTAGTAGCAGCCGTCGGCGGGGGCAGCTGTCTCAGGGGCTCCATCATCTGGTTGCACCAAATGGATATGGGGAGAAGAAAAAAAGCAAAGCAACCGTGAGTACTCATCCAAAGTACTCAGCAAGCTAGGAGGGGGGGGGGGGGGGGGGGGGGGGGGGGGGGGGGGGGGGGGGGGGGGGGGGGGGGGGGGGGGGGGGGGGGGGGGGGGGGGGGGGGGGGGGGGGGGGGGGGGGGGGGGGGGGGGGGGGGGGGGGGGGGGGGGGGGGGGGGGGGGGGGGGGGGGGGGGGGGGGGGGGGGGGGGGGGGGGGGGGGGGGGGGGGGGGGGGGGGGGGGGGGGGGGGGGGGGGGGGGGGGGGGGGGGGGGGGGGGGGGGGGGGGGGGGGGGGGGGGGGGGGGGGGGGGGGGGGGGGGGGGGGGGGGGGGGGGGGGGGGGGGGGGGGGGGGGGGGGGGGGGGGGGGGGGGGGGGGGGGGGGGGGGGGGGGGGGGGGGGGGGGGGGGGGGGGGGGGGGGGGGGGGGGGGGGGGGGGGGGGGGGGGGGGGGGGGGGGGGGGGGGGGGGGGGGGGGGGGGGGGGGGGGGGGGGGGGGGGGGGGGGGGGGGGGGGGGGGGGGGGGGGGGGGGGGGGGGGGGGGGGGGGGGGGGGGGGGGGGGGGGGGGGGGGGGGGGGGGGGGGGGGGGGGGGGGGGGGGGGGGGGGGGGGGGGGGGGGGGGGGGGGGGGGGGGGGGGGGGGGGGGGGGGGGGGGGGGGGGGGGGGGGGGGGGGGGGGGGGGGGGGGGGGGGGGGGGGGGGGGGGGGGGGGGGGGGGGGGGGGGGGGGGGGGGGGGGGGGGGGGGGGGGGGGGGGGGGGGGGGGGGGGGGGGGGGGGGGGGGGGGGGGGGGGGGGGGGGGGGGGGGGGGGGGGGGGGGGGGGGGGGGGGGGGGGGGGGGGGGGGGGGGGGGGGGGGGGGGGGGGGGGGGGGGGGGGGGGGGGGGGGGGGGGGGGGGGGGGGGGGGGGGGGGGGGGGGGGGGGGGGGGGGGGGGGGGGGGGGGGGGGGGGGGGGGGGGGGGGGGGGGGGGGGGGGGGGGGGGGGGGGGGGGGGGGGGGGGGGGGGGGGGGGGGGGGGGGGGGGGGGGGGGGGGGGGGGGGGGGGGGGGGGGGGGGGGGGGGGGGGGGGGGGGGGGGGGGGGGGGGGGGGGGGGGGGGGGGGGGGGGGGGGGGGGGGGGGGGGGGGGGGGGGGGGGGGGGGGGGGGGGGGGGGGGGGGGGGGGGGGGGGGGGGGGGGGGGGGGGGGGGGGGGGGGGGGGGGGGGGGGGGGGGGGGGGGGGGGGGGGGGGGGGGGGGGGGGGGGGGGGGGGGGGGGGGGGGGGGGGGGGGGGGGGGGGGGGGGGGGGGGGGGGGGGGGGGGGGGGGGGGGGGGGGGGGGGGGGGGGGGGGGGGGGGGGGGGGGGGGGGGGGGGGGGGGGGGGGGGGGGGGGGGGGGGGGGGGGGGGGGGGGGGGGGGGGGGGGGGGGGGGGGGGGGGGGGGGGGGGGGGGGGGGGGGGGGGGGGGGGGGGGGGGGGGGGGGGGGGGGGGGGGGGGGGGGGGGGGGGGGGGGGGGGGGGGGGGGGGGGGGGGGGGGGGGGGGGGGGGGGGGGGGGGGGGGGGGGGGGGGGGGGGGGGGGGGGGGGGGGGGGGGGGGGGGGGGGGGGGGGGGGGGGGGGGGGGGGGGGGGGGGGGGGGGGGGGGGGGGGGGGGGGGGGGGGGGGGGGGGGGGGGGGGGGGGGGGGGGGGGGGGGGGGGGGGGGGGGGGGGGGGGGGGGGGGGGGGGGGGGGGGGGGGGGGGGGGGGGGGGGGGGGGGGGGGGGGGGGGGGGGGGGGGGGGGGGGGGGGGGGGGGGGGGGGGGGGGGGGGGGGGGGGGGGGGGGGGGGGGGGGGGGGGGGGGGGGGGGGGGGGGGGGGGGGGGGGGGGGGGGGGGGGGGGGGGGGGGGGGGGGGGGGGGGGGGGGGGGGGGGGGGGGGGGGGGGGGGGGGGGGGGGGGGGGGGGGGGGGGGGGGGGGGGGGGGGGGGGGGGGGGGGGGGGGGGGGGGGGGGGGGGGGGGGGGGGGGGGGGGGGGGGGGGGGGGGGGGGGGGGGGGGGGGGGGGGGGGGGGGGGGGGGGGGGGGGGGGGGGGGGGGGGGGGGGGGGGGGGGGGGGGGGGGGGGGGGGGGGGGGGGGGGGGGGGGGGGGGGGGGGGGGGGGGGGGGGGGGGGGGGGGGGGGGGGGGGGGGGGGGGGGGGGGGGGGGGGGGGGGGGGGGGGGGGGGGGGGGGGGGGGGGGGGGGGGGGGGGGGGGGGGGGGGGGGGGGGGGGGGGGGGGGGGGGGGGGGGGGGGGGGGGGGGGGGGGGG
>JAAAWM010010946.1:0-47500 GCA_036873465.1 Thinopyrum obtusiflorum | reverse complement strand
CGCACCTCGGCCCTCATCGGAACTCATCGATAGCAGGCCAAATCGATCGCGGTCGGTGTCGTTCGAAAGAGCGTTGCCTCGTGCGTCCAACGGTGCAAGTCTCGCGAGCTGAGGTGGTCGGGAACGACGGCGGCGAGAGCTAAGGCGGAGGCCGGAGTACGGGAAGCACGACCGCGGTGATGTGGGGCTCCAACGCTCTAGCTAAGGGGCTAGGCGGCCACTGGGGAGAACCTGGAGCACGACGGCACCACTGGCGCGCGGAGAGAAGCACGGGAGCGCGAGGCTCGCCGGCCATGGCGGACGGCGTAGCACGGGTATGGTGGCGGTCGTGCACGGGCCCTAAGGCAAGCAGGAAGAGGAGGGAGGAGAAACGGGGCTCACCGCAGTGGCTCACGGTGGCCTGTGGTGACTTAGTAGCACAAGGGAGACACCGGAGGCGACGGAGCGCTCGCGGCGATCTCGTCGGCCCGAGGTAGAAGACGAGGTGTCGCCGTCGCAGGGCAGCAACTCCGGTCTGCCGCGGGCGCACATGAGTTGGGGCCGATGTCGAGGGAGCCAGCGGACAGGACGAAGCAGCTCGGAGAGGCCATTGGCCACGTCCACGGCGAGGCAGTAGCGGCGGCGGCGTTCGGCAGAGAAGAGAGGGAGCGAGCGAGCGTGAGGGAAAGGAGAGGGGAAGAGTGACGGACGGCCAGGGGAGATGGACGGGGCTCGGCCTTATCCCCTCCGCATCGGTGGCGTCGGTGGGCATCACGGTGTCGAGCTGCGGGCGGTGCGGCGAGCGGTGACCATGGCGGCGGTGACACGGGGAGGAGGGAGACGACGTGGGCTGGGCCTGGCACTGTATGACTTAAGGCTAGTCGTACAGTGCCGCTCAGGCCTTTTTCTTATTTTTTTTTGTTTCTGATCCTTTTCACAGCAGCAATTTTGCAATATTTTGGACTGCCAAAACACTTTGAAAAAATGTGAAACTTGGTCACATAAATGCAAGGGAATATTCCACATTGCCACAAAAAGTTTGGCCAAGTTTTGAATTCATTTGAATTGTTCAAAAATGAACATGGCATTAAAATTGCTATTTTGGCACTGTTATAAATGCTTAGGCCCATTTTGTGGTTGATGGTGATGTTGTTTTCCTTAACAACATTTGTTTTCAAATATTTGCTAGAAGGTGAACACTTTTCCAGCAGTGTTTGAGCAACTTAATATTTCACTTAAATTTGAATTGATTTCAAAGAGGAATTTTGAATTCAAAGATTTAACCACTATGACCAAGCTTTGCAAATGAAGATGACTTGGCATTATTAGCAGAATGTCACAGTGCTTATTACACAGGGGTGTTACAATTCTCCTCCTCTAAAAGAAATTCTCGTCCCGAGAATTCAGGAGGTAGAAGGAAAAAGGTCGGGGTATTCTGCTCAAAGATTATCCTCGCGTTCCCAAGTGGCTTCATCTTCATTTTGATTTGACCATTGCACTTTCAGGAACTTGGTCGTCTTCTGACGGGTCCAACATTTAGCTTTATCGAGAATGCGAATTGGATGCTCTTTATAAGATAGATCATCTTGCAATTCGAGCATCTCGTGATCCACTGCTCTATGCAGAGATTCCTTGAAGCAACGACGAAGTTGCGACACATGGAAGACGTCGTGGATATGAGAGAATTGCGGTGGGAACTCCAATTTATATGCCACCTGACCATGTCTTGCAACAATGCGGAAAGGACCAATGTAGCGTGGAGCCAAATTGCCCTTGATTTCGAAGAGGTGAGTGCCCTTCATAGGAGTGACACGCAGATAAGCTTGATTACCAGGTTGATAAGTCAAACCCCATCATTTGCGATCATAGTTGCTCTTCTAGCGGTCCTGAGCCGCCTTCAGATTTTCTCGAACGATACGGACTTGCTCTTTGGTGTGTTGAATAATATCCAGACCCACGAGCGGTCGTTCCCTAGTTTCTGACCAATGGGGGGGGGGGGGGGGGGGGGGGGGGGGGGGGGGGGGGGGGGGGGGGGGGGGGGGGGGGGGGGGGGGGGGGGGGGGGGGGGGGGGGGGGGGGGGGGGGGGGGGGGGGGGGGGGGGGGGGGGGGGGGGGGGGGGGGGGGGGGGGGGGGGGGGGGGGGGGGGGGGGGGGGGGGGGGGGGGGGGGGGGGGGGGGGGGGGGGGGGGGGGGGGGGGGGGGGGGGGGGGGGGGGGGGGGGGGGGGGGGGGGGGGGGGGGGGGGGGGGGGGGGGGGGGGGGGGGGGGGGGGGGGGGGGGGGGGGGGGGGGGGGGGGGGGGGGGGGGGGGGGGGGGGGGGGGGGGGGGGGGGGGGGGGGGGGGGGGGGGGGGGGGGGGGGGGGGGGGGGGGGGGGGGGGGGGGGGGGGGGGGGGGGGGGGGGGGGGGGGGGGGGGGGGGGGGGGGGGGGGGGGGGGGGGGGGGGGGGGGGGGGGGGGGGGGGGGGGGGGGGGGGGGGGGGGGGGGGGGGGGGGGGGGGGGGGGGGGGGGGGGGGGGGGGGGGGGGGGGGGGGGGGGGGGGGGGGGGGGGGGGGGGGGGGGGGGGGGGGGGGGGGGGGGGGGGGGGGGGGGGGGGGGGGGGGGGGGGGGGGGGGGGGGGGGGGGGGGGGGGGGGGGGGGGGGGGGGGGGGGGGGGGGGGGGGGGGGGGGGGGGGGGGGGGGGGGGGGGGGGGGGGGGGGGGGGGGGGGGGGGGGGGGGGGGGGGGGGGGGGGGGGGGGGGGGGGGGGGGGGGGGGGGGGGGGGGGGGGGGGGGGGGGGGGGGGGGGGGGGGGGGGGGGGGGGGGGGGGGGGGGGGGGGGGGGGGGGGGGGGGGGGGGGGGGGGGGGGGGGGGGGGGGGGGGGGGGGGGGGGGGGGGGGGGGGGGGGGGGGGGGGGGGGGGGGGGGGGGGGGGGGGGGGGGGGGGGGGGGGGGGGGGGGGGGGGGGGGGGGGGGGGGGGGGGGGGGGGGGGGGGGGGGGGGGGGGGGGGGGGGGGGGGGGGGGGGGGGGGGGGGGGGGGGGGGGGGGGGGGGGGGGGGGGGGGGGGGGGGGGGGGGGGGGGGGGGGGGGGGGGGGGGGGGGGGGGGGGGGGGGGGGGGGGGGGGGGGGGGGGGGGGGGGGGGGGGGGGGGGGGGGGGGGGGGGGGGGGGGGGGGGGGGGGGGGGGGGGGGGGGGGGGGGGGGGGGGGGGGGGGGGGGGGGGGGGGGGGGGGGGGGGGGGGGGGGGGGGGGGGGGGGGGGGGGGGGGGGGGGGGGGGGGGGGGGGGGGGGGGGGGGGGGGGGGGGGGGGGGGGGGGGGGGGGGGGGGGGGGGGGGGGGGGGGGGGGGGGGGGGGGGGGGGGGGGGGGGGGGGGGGGGGGGGGGGGGGGGGGGGGGGGGGGGGGGGGGGGGGGGGGGGGGGGGGGGGGGGGGGGGGGGGGGGGGGGGGGGGGGGGGGGGGGGGGGGGGGGGGGGGGGGGGGGGGGGGGGGGGGGGGGGGGGGGGGGGGGGGGGGGGGGGGGGGGGGGGGGGGGGGGGGGGGGGGGGGGGGGGGGGGGGGGGGGGGGGGGGGGGGGGGGGGGGGGGGGGGGGGGGGGGGGGGGGGGGGGGGGGGGGGGGGGGGGGGGGGGGGGGGGGGGGGGGGGGGGGGGGGGGGGGGGGGGGGGGGGGGGGGGGGGGGGGGGGGGGGGGGGGGGGGGGGGGGGGGGGGGGGGGGGGGGGGGGGGGGGGGGGGGGGGGGGGGGGGGGGGGGGGGGGGGGGGGGGGGGGGGGGGGGGGGGGGGGGGGGGGGGGGGGGGGGGGGGGGGGGGGGGGGGGGGGGGGGGGGGGGGGGGGGGGGGGGGGGGGGGGGGGGGGGGGGGGGGGGGGGGGGGGGGGGGGGGGGGGGGGGGGGGGGGGGGGGGGGGGGGGGGGGGGGGGGGGGGGGGGGGGGGGGGGGGGGGGGGGGGGGGGGGGGGGGGGGGGGGGGGGGGGGGGGGGGGGGGGGGGGGGGGGGGGGGGGGGGGGGGGGGGGGGGGGGGGGGGGGGGGGGGGGGGGGGGGGGGGGGGGGGGGGGGGGGGGGGGGGGGGGGGGGGGGGGGGGGGGGGGGGGGGGGGGGGGGGGGGGGGGGGGGGGGGGGGGGGGGGGGGGGGGGGGGGGGGGGGGGGGGGGGGGGGGGGGGGGGGGGGGGGGGGGGGGGGGGGGGGGGGGGGGGGGGGGGGGGGGGGGGGGGGGGGGGGGGGGGGGGGGGGGGGGGGGGGGGGGGGGGGGGGGGGGGGGGGGGGGGGGGGGGGGGGGGGGGGGGGGGGGGGGGGGGGGGGGGGGGGGGGGGGGGGGGGGGGGGGGGGGGGGGGGGGGGGGGGGGGGGGGGGGGGGGGGGGGGGGGGGGGGGGGGGGGGGGGGGGGGGGGGGGGGGGGGGGGGGGGGGGGGGGGGGGGGGGGGGGGGGGGGGGGGGGGGGGGGGGGGGGGGGGGGGGGGGGGGGGGGGGGGGGGGGGGGGGGGGGGGGGGGGGGGGGGGGGGGGGGGGGGGGGGGGGGGGGGGGGGGGGGGGGGGGGGGGGGGGGGGGGGGGGGGGGGGGGGGGGGGGGGGGGGGGGGGGGGGGGGGGGGGGGGGGGGGGGGGGGGGGGGGGGGGGGGGGGGGGGGGGGGGGGGGGGGGGGGGGGGGGGGGGGGGGGGGGGGGGGGGGGGGGGGGGGGGGGGGGGGGGGGGGGGGGGGGGGGGGGGGGGGGGGGGGGGGGGGGGGGGGGGGGGGGGGGGGGGGGGGGGGGGGGGGGGGGGGGGGGGGGGGGGGGGGGGGGGGGGGGGGGGGGGGGGGGGGGGGGGGGGGGGGGGGGGGGGGGGGGGGGGGGGGGGGGGGGGGGGGGGGGGGGGGGGGGGGGGGGGGGGGGGGGGGGGGGGGGGGGGGGGGGGGGGGGGGGGGGGGGGGGGGGGGGGGGGGGGGGGGGGGGGGGGGGGGGGGGGGGGGGGGGGGGGGGGGGGGGGGGGGGGGGGGGGGGGGGGGGGGGGGGGGGGGGGGGGGGGGGGGGGGGGGGGGGGGGGGGGGGGGGGGGGGGGGGGGGGGGGGGGGGGGGGGGGGGGGGGGGGGGGGGGGGGGGGGGGGGGGGGGGGGGGGGGGGGGGGGGGGGGGGGGGGGGGGGGGGGGGGGGGGGGGGGGGGGGGGGGGGGGGGGGGGGGGGGGGGGGGGGGGGGGGGGGGGGGGGGGGGGGGGGGGGGGGGGGGGGGGGGGGGGGGGGGGGGGGGGGGGGGGGGGGGGGGGGGGGGGGGGGGGGGGGGGGGGGGGGGGGGGGGGGGGGGGGGGGGGGGGGGGGGGGGGGGGGGGGGGGGGGGGGGGGGGGGGGGGGGGGGGGGGGGGGGGGGGGGGGGGGGGGGGGGGGGGGGGGGGGGGGGGGGGGGGGGGGGGGGGGGGGGGGGGGAGGAAAACTTTGAATGCTTTGCTGAAATGCTGAGGCCAGTCTTTTTGCGTACTCATTTGATTGATATGTTGAAACTGCCTCCTTATGCTAAATACATGAAAGATATAGTCACTAATAAAAGAAAAATACCTGAAACTTAAATTTCCACCAAGCTTGCAAATTATTCTTTTAAGGATGGAGTACCTAAGAAACTAGGAGATCTGGGAGTACCAACTATACCATGCTCCAGTAAAAGAAATTATGCCAAAACTGCTTTGTGTGATTTAGGAGTGGTGTCAGTGTTATGCCCTTCTCTTTATATAAAAGACTTGATTTGAATAAACTCACTCCCACTGAAATATCATTACAAATGGCTGACAAATCAACTGCCATACCTATCGGTGTTTGTGAGGATGTGCCTGTAGTAGTTGCAAATGTTACTATTTTAACAGACTTTGTTATACTTGATATGCTCGAGGACGATAACATGTCGATTATCCTTGGTAGACCCTTTTTGAATACTGCAGGGGCTACTAATGAACATACGGTGCACTTTTCAAAGAAACAATTTAAAGTAAATGGTATTCATATTATTGAAAAGACTCCAACAATTACTATTGGCAGTTTTCAACTCCCTCTTCCTACTATTAAAAAGAGATATGAAACACTTATAGGTGGGGAGATGCATATCCCCGTCGAGGTAACCTAGTGTTTTACGAAGATTCTTCGGTTTCACGTTACTCGGAAATGGTTTGTTAATAAGACCTGATCAACCTTATTAATGGATTCTTTTTGAGGGGCATGTGGTCGATGAATTCAATAAACACAACCTTCTGTACCCACTTTTTGTTTTCTATTATTTTTAGTTAAATGCAATAAAATACCATGATTATCCAATTTTCTGAATTATCCATGCAATAAAAAAATGCCCAAAAATGAAAGTGCGCAAAATGATTTGAAATTTTTACATGAATTTTTATAGAATATTTAGGAATTTTTGGCACTAGAAACATACCGGGGGGGGAGGGGCAGGTGCCCGCAAGGCACCAGGGCGTGCCACACCCCCTGGCACGCCCTGGTGGCTTGTGGGCCCCATAGGGACCCCCTCACTTATTTCGTCAGTCCACTTCGTCTCTTGACTCTAGAAAAAATTCCCGGTAGCTCTCTCTCTCTCGTGTTCTTGCTCCCAAACCTGAGATTTTTTTATCTCTTTGCTCGGAGCTTCATTTCTGAAACTGTTTTGGGGGATTGCTACTTGGTATGTGACTCCTTCATTGCTCCAATTAGTTTTTGCTCTAGTGGATTATATTTTGCATGATTAGCTACTGTTGGTGCTACTGAAAATGAGCTTGCATGTTGAATTCCTTGAGTTCCAAGTAGTTTGAATGCTTGATATAGCCTCTAGACATCCATATGAGTAGTTGATACCAATCTTGTGAAGTTTTATTAACATCTTTTTGTGGTCCAAAATTTTTCAGAAATTTGTGTGCAGGAATATGAACATTTTCAGGAGGAGTTCCTCGAAGCAGAATGCCAAGGGAGTCCTTGGGGACTCCTTGGACAGTGACCTCAACATTCCGCGTAGGACGGAGGTCCGGCCATGCGAATGGCCGCACAATGCATTCATGAATGAAGCCAGATTCTACCAAGAGTTCGCGCAATTTGTTACTAATGCCGGATTGACCAACTTCCTTGCAAATAAGTGTGACCAGCACCACATCCTTACAAATTCCTTTGTTCAAAATTTTCATTTCATGCCTAGGCTCGATGTCCCCATGGTTCGTTTTGATTTATATGCTGAACATCATGAGATAATGCTAGATTAGTTTTGTGAGATATGCTTGATCCCTTCTGATGGGGATTTGTGTGACACCCCGGCTTAATCATGCACTAATCATACACACAAATGCACATGATCAAGCTTAAGGACTCACTTGAAGATATCACAACACAACTCTAACACATAAATAAAGTCATACAAGCTTTATATTACAAGCCAGGGGCCTCGAGGGCTCGAATACATAAGCTCGCATACAAGCGTCAGCGGAAGCATCAGATATCTGAGTACAGATATAAAAGAAAGACAGAAAGGCCTTTAAAAGGCGGGGCAAAGGAAAACACTATGATCGAAAAGGCGCAGGCCTCCTGCCTGGGACCTCTGATCCTACTCCTGGTTGTCGGATGGCTCCTCGTAGTAGTACTCGCCAGAAGGGTAGTAGTAGCAGCCGTCGGCGGGGGCAGCTGTCTCAGGGGCTCCATCATCTGGTTGCACCAAATGGATATGGGGAGAAAAAAAAAGCAAAGCAACCGTGAGTACTCATCCAAAGTACTCAGCAAGCTAGGATCTAACTACATATGCATCATTATCAAAGGAAGGCTGTATATGTGGACTGGGCTGCAGAAATGCCAGAATAGAGAGAAGGCCTAGTCCTATCGAAGACTAGCATCTTCAGCGGTCTTGCAGCATTAGAAGAGAGTAGATCAACACAATATATAGAGAGTAGTATTATTAAGTCTCAACCTCCCCCAGAGGTCCTTCCTCGACTACCTGCGAGAAAGCAATCCCAGAGCCATACTATCCATTTCTCATCACAATTATCCAGTTCTAGTTGTATCGATCGGGATACAACTCCGAGTGTCCGTTACCGAGGATCCGTCTATGCATAGATTAGTTCTTCCCTACAGGGGTGCACCAACTTACCCACCACGCTCCCTTAACTCTGGCCGGACACACTTTTCTGGGTCATGCCCGGCCTCGGCCAAACGACACACTGCAACCCTACCTAGAGCTCAGTAGATAGGTCCCCGCCGGTCTACATCCTAAGCACTCAGGGGTCTTGGGCTATCGCCCTGTGCACTCTGGGTCATTGCGTGCAGGGCGGGTCCAGGCTCGACCACTACAGGATGGTGCTGGCCCAGCCGTGCCGCAATGCTGAACTGGACGTCTAACAGAGCTTTCGGCTGATGCATATGATGCAGAGCACCCATAACTTCCCCGCGTGATGGTTAGTGCTATCGGGCCAGAGGCCCACTCGGATCAAATATCCAAACCGTTAGTGAATTAGGAGCGCGCGGTAATGAGCAGAGACCCACGATCGATGTGACCCCGTCGCCCCGTCTCGAGGACTTGCTGCAAGGGCTAAGAATGCCCGACCACGCCTCGTAATTATCTCGCGGGCAACCTCCAGGTCAACCCGTCTACACATCACTCGCATCACATGCTCGCGCGGGTACCCCTCAGGGCCGACCTGACTTTAGTAACATGGTTCATGATTAAAGTCATAGTAACTGTGTGACCAAACACCAAGGGGAAAACTGAGGAATCATTCTCGATGGATTCCACCTGATGTAGTCGTCAAGGTGAACTTAGGAGGAATCACCCTCGAGGTTCACACTTGAGGTGTTGCATGATGGCGTCATTATCGGAAGAGGTGAAGGAGGAATCATCCTCGATTACCAAATAGCTTCTCTACAGAGTTAACATCAGAAGTGCTAAACAAGGTATCACCCTCGGCACTCGATAGTAACGCTGTAGTGTCGTACAACTAAGGGGGGTGATGTGCGGTGCCGGGGCCTGGTTGTCGATCACATTGATCGAGTCATCTGATATCCAGCGGGGGCAACTTGGGACAAAGTGGGGGTCTATGGTGGGTCTCTATCCAGCCTATACTAAGCAGTTTAGGATAAACAGGTAGGTATCAACAACAGTTACAAAAACAGGCTATGCATCAGAAATAGGATAAACAGTAGCAGCAGCAATTTCTAATGCAAGCATAAGAGAGAAAGAATAGGCGATATCGGCATGTTCAAAGGGGGGTGCTTGCCTGGAAGCTCTGCGGTAAGAGAAGGGTCATCAACAGTGTAGTCGATCTCCGGAGCTGCGTCGGCCTCGGGGACTACGTCAGTGTCGGGGTCTACCAAGAGAGACGAGGGGGAGGAAACAGATAAATACACAGCAAACATATGCAACACAGAGCATGCCATGCTAAGGTGCAGTGCAGGGTTGCCTAAAGACATGTCTAAATCATTTTAGTTATTTTAGGATTTAAGTTGGATTTATTAACCGGTATGCATGCACTATTCATCTACTGGAAACAGGCTAAAAGTTGCGGGTTCACCTCCGTAGAGGGTCCCGACACGGAAACAGATGGCACGGTTGGATTCGTCTCGTCGTTCAGAGCAACTTTCATATATAAAGTTTTTTGATCTGAGCTACAGTTTAATTTCTACTGATTTTACAAAGATTTTAGCATTTTTAGAAACTATTTATATTAACAGAAATGAATTATTACATCAGCATGAGGTCAGCAGGTCAACCGCAGCTGTTCAGGTCAAACCTGGCAACTGGGTCCCACCTGTCATTGACAGTGGGGGTAACTACAGTTTAATTTAGCTAAACAGAGTTAATTAGTGGTTGGGCCCCACATGTCAGTGATTAATTAAATTAACTAATTAATTTTATTTATAAAAACATTTTAAATAACTAAATATACGATGGGGCCCGCATGTCAGTGACACTGGGCTGCCCAGTCAGCACGTTGACTGGGTTAGCCCAGTCAACGGGGCCCATGGGGCCCGCTGGCAGTGACCCAAGGGTGGGCCCCAGGTGTGCCACGTCGGTGGCGCCGGCGCACCTCGGCCCTCATCGGAACTCATCGACAGCAGGCCAAATCGATCGCGGTCGATGTCGTTCGAAAGAGCGTTGCCTCGCACGTCCAACGGTGCAAGTCTCGCGAGCTGAGGTGGTCGGGAACGACGGCGGCAAGAGCTAAGGCGGAGGCCGGAGTACGGGAAGCACGGCCGCGGTGATGTGGGGCTCCAACACTCTAGCTAAGGGGCTAGGCGGCCACTGGGGAGAACCTGGAGCACGACGGCACCACTGGCGCGCGGAGAGAAGCATGGGAGCGCGAGGCTCGCCGGCCATGGCGGACGGCGTAGCACGGGTATGGTGGCAGTCGTGCACGGGCCCTAAGGCAAGCAGGAAGAGGAGGGGGGAGAAACGGGGCTCACCGTAGCGGCTCACGGTGGCCTGTGGTGGCTAAGTAGCACAAGGGAGACACCGGAGGCGACGGAGCGCTCGCGGTGATCTCGTCGGCCCGAGGTAGAAGACGAGGTGTCGCCGTCGCAGGGCAGCAACTCCGGTCTGCCGCGGGCGCACATGAGTTGGGGCCGATGTCGAGGGAGCCAGCGAACACGACAAAGCAGCTCGGAGAGGCCATTGGCCACGTCCACGGCGAGGCAGTAGCGGCGGCGGCGTTCGGCAGAGAAGAGAGGGAGCGAGCGAGCGCGAGGGAAAGGAGAGGGGAAGAGTGACGGGCGGCCAGGGGAGATGGACGGGGCTCGGCCTTATCCCCTCCGCATCGGTGGCGTCGGTGGGCGTCGCGGTGTCGAGCTGCGAGCGGTGCGGCGAGCGGTGACCATGGCGGCGGTGACACGAGGAGGAGGGAGACGACGTGGGCTGGACCTGGCACTGTATGACTTAAGGCTAGTCGTACAGTGCCGCTCAGGCCTTTTTCTTATTTTTTTTGTTTCTGATCGTTTTCACAGCAGCAATTTTGCAATATTTTGGACTGCCAGAACACTTTGAAAAAATGTGAAACTTGGTCACATAAATGCAAGGGAATATTCCACATTGCCACAAAAAGTTTGGCCAAGTTTTGAATTCATTTGAATTGTTCAAAAATGAACATGGCATTAAAATTGCTATTTTGGCACTGTTATAAATGCTTAGGCCCATTTTGTGGTTGATGGTGATGTTGTTTTCCTTGACAACATTTGTTTTCAAATATTTGCTAGAAGGTGAACATTTTTCCAGCAGTGTTTGAGCAACTTAATATTTCACTTAAATTTGAATTGATTTCAAAGAGGAATTTTGAATTGAAAGATTTAACCACTATGACCAAGCTTTGCAAATGAAGATGACTTGGCATTATTAGCAGAATGTCACAGTGCTTATTACACAGGGGTGTTACAATTCTCCTCCTCTAAAAGAAATTCTCGTCCCGAGAATTCAGGAGGTAGAAGGAAAAAGGTCGGGGTATTCTGCTCAAAGATTATCCTCGCATTCCCAAGTGGCTTCATCTTCAGTTTGATTTGACCATTGCACTTTCAGGAACTTGGTCGTCTTCTGACGGGTCCAATGTTTAGCTTTATCGAGAATGCGAATTGGATGCTCTTTATAAGATAGATCATCTTGCAATTCGAGCATCTCGTGATCCACTGCTCTATGCAGAGATTTCTTGAAGCAACGACGAAGTTGCGACACATGGAAGACGTCGTGGATATGAGAGAATTGCGGTGGGAACTCCAATTTATATGCCACCTGACGACGTCTTGAAACAATGCGGAAAGGACCAATGTAGCGTGGAGCCAACTTGCCCTTGATTTCGAAGAGGTGAGTGCCCTTCATAGGAGTGACACGCAGATAAGCTTGATTACCAGGTTGATAAGTCAAACCCCATCATTTGCGATCATAGTTGCTCTTCTAGCGGTCCTGAGCCGCCTTCAGATTTTCTCGAACGATACGGACTTGCTCTTCGGCGTGTTGAATAATATCCAGACCCACGAGCGGTCGTTCCCTAGTTTCTGACCAATTCAGAGGGGTTCGACACTTACGTCCATAAAGCACTTCGAAGGGGGCCATTTTCAAGCTGGCTTGATAGCTGTTGTTATATGAGAATTCCGCATAAGGAAGAGATTCTTCCCACTTCTTGCCAATGGAGATAACACAAGCCCGAAGCATGTCTTCAAGCACTTGATTCACTCGCTCAACTTGGCCTTGGGATTGGGGATGATAAGCTGAACTCCAGGTAATATGAGTTCCCATAGCCTCTTGAAAACTTTCCCACAACTTGGAGGTGAAAAGACCGCCACGGTCCGAACTGAACTCCTTCGGAATACCGTGGAGTGATACAATTCTGGAGATATATAATTCTGCTAACTGACTGGCAGTGATAGTCTCCTTGATAGGCAGAAAGTGTGCAACTTTAGAAAGTTGGTCGACGACGACAAGAATAGCATCGTGACCCTTCTGTGACTTGGGAAGGCCAGTAATGAAATCCATCTGAACCTTATCCCATTTCCATAGAGGCACAGGAAGCGGTTGCAGAATTCCTGCAGGCTTCTGATGTTCTGCTTTAACGCGACGGCAAACATCACATTCAGCAACGTATCGAGCAATATCCTGCTTCATTTTGGACCACCATTACCTTTGACGGAGATCACGATACATCTTGGTACTACCCGGATGGATAGACAGCGGTGTATCATGTGCCTCCTTCATGACCTTGTCAGTCATAAGCTCGAAGCGAGGTACGATAATGCGGTCTTTGAAATACAAGGTTCCATCTTCAGACAGTGAGAAATCCATGTACTTTTCAAGGTGAAGATCTTTCTTCATCAGATCAACTTCGGCATCTTTAGCTTGCGCACTCTTAATAGCCTTCTCAAGGTCTGGTTCAACAACCATGGTATTTAGGTATCCTTGAAGAACTATCTCGAGATTTAGCTTTCGAAGCTCTTCATACAGTAGTGGTTGCTGTAACTGGACTTCAAGTTCACAGCAGTAGGATTTATGGCTCAAAGCATCATCCATTACAGTAGTGCCACTTAATCATAATTTAATTGTTTTGCTTTTACACATGCTAATATTTTCATTCTTTTGATTGTACACATGCTCATATTTTCATTCTTTCTATCTTTTGCAGCAACTGGATAATTCGTAAAGGGGCCCGTCTTCCAAACGGCGTCATCAACGTTTTGCTGAAGCAACACTGGCCGGGGCTGTTCTGTCCGGATCCAGTCAGGCAGCCTGAGTACCGGGTTTTGGCCACGAGCTGGGACCACTGGGAAGCGGCCCCCCACCCAGACCATACCACGCATGCTAAGGCCGTGATCACAAATTTTTGGGTAAGTTCTCTTCAGAAGCACCAGTCTTGAGTTTCGTTCGTAGTTTATCATCGAATGGTTTAACTCATGGCTTCTTCCATTCTAGTTTTCTGAATGATTGTAGAAATACTATCAAGTTCTTGAGGAGCACAAGTCCACTGCCGACGAGATCATGCTACGCCAAGCGAGGAAGAAGGACCGTCAGATGCAGTACGAGGTGCGTTGGTTGGCCATCTCGCAATATCATCACGACGCTCTTGAGACGAAGATGACCAAGGAAGACGCACGGAGGATGCATGTTACCTTGGAGAGGGAGGCGTACTTGGCCGTAAGTATAACAGACTTTCCATTCCAGCGTTTGTGGTAAATTTCATCGTTTCGTGTTGACATGCCATTATGCTTTCATTATGTAGGTGTGTCCTGGTTGGTGTTATGGAAAGGACGATGGATGTGCGGCATTGGTGGATCTGTGGCTCGGTCAGGATGCAGAGTGGGCTACTAAGAGCAAGAAAAACCGGGCTAACTGAGGGAACGAGGGAGTACATGCTCAGGGAAACCGGAACCACTTTGTCCACAAGACACTTCAGGTATATCTATGTACATTAAACATTCTTCTTCTTCTATTTACCGTCACTTTCTTATTAATGACTAACCTCAGTTTGGTGGTCTCAGGAGGAGAAACTGAAGCGGTCGCTCTCACACATGGAGGCGTGGGATATCGCCCATACGCGGAGGAAGCCCTAGCCTGGCGAGGCCAAGTACTATGGCAAAACCGTGCAGAAGAAGATGGCCTACTCTGAGGAGTATCAGAGGTTACATCCTGACACACCTGACCCCATGAAGGCGGCTCTGGATGAAAGGGTGGTGGTGGGCATGGGGCTGAAGGCTCATGGTCGACAACCAGTTCTGGATGCCGTGGTCACTCCTTCTATCTCCTACACACAGCTCCGAGCTACAGACCCGAGCCTGAGCCAGCGCACGAGCACGACCATGACCAGTGCGCAGTCACACTCCCTCCTAGCCGACCAGCACTCTGTAAGTATTTTCCCTCTTATCTTCATTGCTCACTTTATTTTCCGCAGGGGGGGGGGGGGGGGGGGGGGGGGGGGGGGGGGGGGGGGGGGGGGGGGGGGGGGGGGGGGGGGGGGGGGGGGGGGGGGGGGGGGGGGGGGGGGGGGGGGGGGGGGGGGGGGGGGGGGGGGGGGGGGGGGGGGGGGGGGGGGGGGGGGGGGGGGGGGGGGGGGGGGGGGGGGGGGGGGGGGGGGGGGGGGGGGGGGGGGGGGGGGGGGGGGGGGGGGGGGGGGGGGGGGGGGGGGGGGGGGGGGGGGGGGGGGGGGGGGGGGGGGGGGGGGGGGGGGGGGGGGGGGGGGGGGGGGGGGGGGGGGGGGGGGGGGGGGGGGGGGGGGGGGGGGGGGGGGGGGGGGGGGGGGGGGGGGGGGGGGGGGGGGGGGGGGGGGGGGGGGGGGGGGGGGGGGGGGGGGGGGGGGGGGGGGGGGGGGGGGGGGGGGGGGGGGGGGGGGGGGGGGGGGGGGGGGGGGGGGGGGGGGGGGGGGGGGGGGGGGGGGGGGGGGGGGGGGGGGGGGGGGGGGGGGGGGGGGGGGGGGGGGGGGGGGGGGGGGGGGGGGGGGGGGGGGGGGGGGGGGGGGGGGGGGGGGGGGGGGGGGGGGGGGGGGGGGGGGGGGGGGGGGGGGGGGGGGGGGGGGGGGGGGGGGGGGGGGGGGGGGGGGGGGGGGGGGGGGGGGGGGGGGGGGGGGGGGGGGGGGGGGGGGGGGGGGGGGGGGGGGGGGGGGGGGGGGGGGGGGGGGGGGGGGGGGGGGGGGGGGGGGGGGGGGGGGGGGGGGGGGGGGGGGGGGGGGGGGGGGGGGGGGGGGGGGGGGGGGGGGGGGGGGGGGGGGGGGGGGGGGGGGGGGGGGGGGGGGGGGGGGGGGGGGGGGGGGGGGGGGGGGGGGGGGGGGGGGGGGGGGGGGGGGGGGGGGGGGGGGGGGGGGGGGGGGGGGGGGGGGGGGGGGGGGGGGGGGGGGGGGGGGGGGGGGGGGGGGGGGGGGGGGGGGGGGGGGGGGGGGGGGGGGGGGGGGGGGGGGGGGGGGGGGGGGGGGGGGGGGGGGGGGGGGGGGGGGGGGGGGGGGGGGGGGGGGGGGGGGGGGGGGGGGGGGGGGGGGGGGGGGGGGGGGGGGGGGGGGGGGGGGGGGGGGGGGGGGGGGGGGGGGGGGGGGGGGGGGGGGGGGGGGGGGGGGGGGGGGGGGGGGGGGGGGGGGGGGGGGGGGGGGGGGGGGGGGGGGGGGGGGGGGGGGGGGGGGGGGGGGGGGGGGGGGGGGGGGGGGGGGGGGGGGGGGGGGGGGGGGGGGGGGGGGGGGGGGGGGGGGGGGGGGGGGGGGGGGGGGGGGGGGGGGGGGGGGGGGGGGGGGGGGGGGGGGGGGGGGGGGGGGGGGGGGGGGGGGGGGGGGGGGGGGGGGGGGGGGGGGGGGGGGGGGGGGGGGGGGGGGGGGGGGGGGGGGGGGGGGGGGGGGGGGGGGGGGGGGGGGGGGGGGGGGGGGGGGGGGGGGGGGGGGGGGGGGGGGGGGGGGGGGGGGGGGGGGGGGGGGGGGGGGGGGGGGGGGGGGGGGGGGGGGGGGGGGGGGGGGGGGGGGGGGGGGGGGGGGGGGGGGGGGGGGGGGGGGGGGGGGGGGGGGGGGGGGGGGGGGGGGGGGGGGGGGGGGGGGGGGGGGGGGGGGGGGGGGGGGGGGGGGGGGGGGGGGGGGGGGGGGGGGGGGGGGGGGGGGGGGGGGGGGGGGGGGGGGGGGGGGGGGGGGGGGGGGGGGGGGGGGGGGGGGGGGGGGGGGGGGGGGGGGGGGGGGGGGGGGGGGGGGGGGGGGGGGGGGGGGGGGGGGGGGGGGGGGGGGGGGGGGGGGGGGGGGGGGGGGGGGGGGGGGGGGGGGGGGGGGGGGGGGGGGGGGGGGGGGGGGGGGGGGGCCCATCCTATTCTAGGCAGTTTAGGATAAATTTACCCACCATGCTCGCTTAACTCCGGCCAGACACACTTTACTGGGTCATGCCCGGCCTCGGCTAAGCAACACGCCGCAACCCGACCAAATACTTAACAGAGAGGTCAGCACACCGGACTAACCTATGCCCCCAGGGGTCTTGGGCCATCGCCCCGGACGCTCCTGCACGTTGCGTACACCGCCGATGAGCAGACCTAGCAACCCCTTATACATGCGTAGTTGCGTTCCCAGTCCAACCCAGCATGTGCCGCTCAAACGCTGACATCTATTAAGCTTCGGCTGAAGTATACGACGCAGAACGCCCATACTATGCCCGCGTGATGGTTAGTGCTATCGGGCCAGAGGCCCCTCGGATCAAATATCCAAACCGTTTAGTGGTTTAGGATAGCGCGGTAACGAGCAGAGACTCACGAAAGATGTGACCCCGTCGCCCCGTCTCGAGAACTTGCGGCAAGGGCTAGGAAGGCCCGGCCATGCCTCGTGTTCAACTCTCGGGTACCCTCTAGGTACACCCGAGTCCACATCACTTCGCATTTTGCTCGCGCGGGTACCCCTCAGAGCCGACCCGTCTTTAGTAACATGTTTAAGTGCAATGTATAACATCAATAGTAACTGTGTGTCTGGCATCAGGGGAACCCTGAGGTATCACCCTCGACGGAATTCCACCTGATGAAGTGTTGCACGACGACGTCGTTATCGGGGGTGGTGTAGGAGGATTCACCCTCGCTTACCACGACCGATTAACTAACCCACAAGGTTATCATCGAAGTGCCGACGAGGTATCACCCTCGGCACTCGATAGTAACCCAGTGGAGTCGAGCATCTAGGGGGAAGTGACGTGCGGTGACAAGTCCTGGTCTTCGATCCTGGTGATCGGGTCTTCTGATACTCCAGCGGGGCAGTCGGGATAAGAGGGGTCTCATATGGTCTCTACCCATCCTATTCTAGGCAGTTTAGGATAAATAGTAGGTAACAAAGCAGGTTACAAATGATAGGCTATACATCAGAATAGGTAAAGCAGTAGCAGTAGCAATTCTAATGCAAGCATGAGAGAGAAGAGAATGGGCGATATCGGAATGCTCAAAATGGGGGGTGCTTGCCTGTTTGCTCTGGGGCAAGGGCAAGGTCGTCGGTGGTGTCGTCGGGGACGTAGTCGTACTCCGGAGCTGTGTCTGCCTCTGGAGTTACGTCTGCGTCGGGGTCTACCGAGAGAGAAGAGGGGGAAGAAACAGGTAAACACAAAGCATACAAGTGCAACAAGGTGCATGCTATGCTACGATGCAGTGCAGGGTTGTATAAAGATGCATCAGAGTCATTATGATTATTTTAGGGTTATCGCGGGAGTTATATATCGATGTGTGCACTATTCATCTACCGGAATCGGGCCTGGAGTTACGAGTTCTTCTACGTAGGGGGTTCCGATAATGAAACAGACGGCACGATCAGACTCGGCTCATCGTTCTGAGCAACTTTCATGTTTTAACTTTTTCAATCCGAGCTACGGTTTAAAAGTTATGAATTTTCAAAGTTTATTTGAATTTCTGGAATTATTTTATTTAATAGGAAATGAATTATGACGTCAGCTTGATGTCATGCTAACATCAGCAAGTCAACAGCGGCTGTATAGGTCAAACCTGACATGTGGGTCCAGTGGGACCCACATGTCAGCCTCTGTGACTTTAACAGAGTCAATTTAGTCTAACAGAGGGTTAATTAGAGGGTGGGCCCCATCTGTCAGTGGCTGACTAACATTTTAATTAACTAATCAATTAATTAGCTAATTATTCTTTTATTTTAAATCATGTATTTATGCGGGACCCACACGTTAGTCTCACTGGTGAACAGTGCCGCGTGCTGACCAGGTCAATCGGGCCCGCGGGGCCCAGCAGTCAGCGACATAGATCAGGCCACGTAGGCGCCAGCTCGGACGCCGGCAACAGAGTGCTCCGGCGAGGCCGCGCGGCGGCGACAACTCCGGCGAGCCCGGATTTCGCCTACAGAGCATCGTTTCGGGTGTTCTCGGATTCTAACAAATGAGTACTCCGGCGCACGTCAGATGGTGGCGTTGGTTTGTCGCGGGAAGGGCCACAGCGTCGACGGCGGCCACCGCGGCGGACGCCGAAATCGGGAGCCGTTCGAGTTTGGTCAAAACATCGATGAGAAGGGGCGTAACCGCTTGCGTTTGCCTCCTGGCGTCACCCTGAGCACGTTGAAGTGCTTCGCGGCTTGTGATAGCAACTACAGCGGCGTCAGCACTGGTTGCGGCGGAGCTCAGCTCGGCCGGTCATGGCGATAGCAGCTAGCGACCGAATTCCATGGCAAAAACAAGGGGGAAACGCTGCGCGGCTCACCTTGGGGCACAGGAAAAGCCCGGCGAGAGGTTTAGTAGCCGCAGTGGAGTGGAACGACGCCGGCGAGTTCGGTGATCCACGGAAGACGGTGAGGCAGATCCGGCGATGCAGAGTCCTTTGGCTCCAACGAGTGCCTCCGTCGGTTGTGGCGCTCCACGGCGAAGCGGCCAGACACCGTGGAGCCGCGTGGGAGGCACGGTGGCCGCGGGGAAGCAACGGCACGGCGACAACGGCATGCTGGAGAGGGAAAGAGGGAGACGAGCGAGCGAGGGAGAGGGGAAAGTGGTGGTGCGGGGGGGGGGGGGGGGGGGGGGGGGGGGGGGGGGGGGGGGGGGGGGGGGGGGGGGGGGGGGGGGGGGGGGGGGGGGGGGGGGGGGGGGGGGGGGGGGGGGGGGGGGGGGGGGGGGGGGGGGGGGGGGGGGGGGGGGGGGGGGGGGGGGGGGGGGGGGGGGGGGGGGGGGGGGGGGGGGGGGGGGGGGGGGGGGGGGGGGGGGGGGGGGGGGGGGGGGGGGGGGGGGGGGGGGGGGGGGGGGGGGGGGGGGGGGGGGGGGGGGGGGGGGGGGGGGGGGGGGGGGGGGGGGGGGGGGGGGGGGGGGGGGGGGGGGGGGGGGGGGGGGGGGGGGGGGGGGGGGGGGGGGGGGGGGGGGGGGGGGGGGGGGGGGGGGGGGGGGGGGGGGGGGGGGGGGGGGGGGGGGGGGGGGGGGGGGGGGGGGGGGGGGGGGGGGGGGGGGGGGGGGGGGGGGGGGGGGGGGGGGGGGGGGGGGGGGGGGGGGGGGGGGGGGGGGGGGGGGGGGGGGGGGGGGGGGGGGGGGGGGGGGGGGGGGGGGGGGGGGGGGGGGGGGGGGGGGGGGGGGGGGGGGGGGGGGGGGGGGGGGGGGGGGGGGGGGGGGGGGGGGGGGGGGGGGGGGGGGGGGGGGGGGGGGGGGGGGGGGGGGGGGGGGGGGGGGGGGGGGGGGGGGGGGGGGGGGGGGGGGGGGGGGGGGGGGGGGGGGGGGGGGGGGGGGGGGGGGGGGGGGGGGGGGGGGGGGGGGGGGGGGGGGGGGGGGGGGGGGGGGGGGGGGGGGGGGGGGGGGGGGGGGGGGGGGGGGGGGGGGGGGGGGGGGGGGGGGGGGGGGGGGGGGGGGGGGGGGGGGGGGGGGGGGGGGGGGGGGGGGGGGGGGGGGGGGGGGGGGGGGGGGGGGGGGGGGGGGGGGGGGGGGGGGGGGGGGGGGGGGGGGGGGGGGGGGGGGGGGGGGGGGGGGGGGGGGGGGGGGGGGGGGGGGGGGGGGGGGGGGGGGGGGGGGGGGGGGGGGGGGGGGGGGGGGGGGGGGGGGGGGGGGGGGGGGGGGGGGGGGGGGGGGGGGGGGGGGGGGGGGGGGGGGGGGGGGGGGGGGGGGGGGGGGGGGGGGGGGGGGGGGGGGGGGGGGGGGGGGGGGGGGGGGGGGGGGGGGGGGGGGGGGGGGGGGGGGGGGGGGGGGGGGGGGGGGGGGGGGGGGGGGGGGGGGGGGGGGGGGGGGGGGGGGGGGGGGGGGGGGGGGGGGGGGGGGGGGGGGGGGGGGGGGGGGGGGGGGGGGGGGGGGGGGGGGGGGGGGGGGGGGGGGGGGGGGGGGGGGGGGGGGGGGGGGGGGGGGGGGGGGGGGGGGGGGGGGGGGGGGGGGGGGGGGGGGGGGGGGGGGGGGGGGGGGGGGGGGGGGGGGGGGGGGGGGGGGGGGGGGGGGGGGGGGGGGGGGGGGGGGGGGGGGGGGGGGGGGGGGGGGGGGGGGGGGGGGGGGGGGGGGGGGGGGGGGGGGGGGGGGGGGGGGGGGGGGGGGGGGGGGGGGGGGGGGGGGGGGGGGGGGGGGGGGGGGGGGGGGGGGGGGGGGGGGGGGGGGGGGGGGGGGGGGGGGGGGGGGGGGGGGGGGGGGGGGGGGGGGGGGGGGGGGGGGGGGGGGGGGGGGGGGGGGGGGGGGGGGGGGGGGGGGGGGGGGGGGGGGGGGGGGGGGGGGGGGGGGGGGGGGGGGGGGGGGGGGGGGGGGGGGGGGGGGGGGGGGGGGGGGGGGGGGGGGGGGGGGGGGGGGGGGGGGGGGGGGGGGGGGGGGGGGGGGGGGGGGGGGGGGGGGGGGGGGGGGGGGGGGGGGGGGGGGGGGGGGGGGGGGGGGGGGGGGGGGGGGGGGGGGGGGGGGGGGGGGGGGGGGGGGGGGGGGGGGGGGGGGGGGGGGGGGGGGGGGGGGGGGGGGGGGGGGGGGGGGGGGGGGGGGGGGGGGGGGGGGGGGGGGGGGGGGGGGGGGGGGGGGGGGGGGGGGGGGGGGGGGGGGGGGGGGGGGGGGGGGGGGGGGGGGGGGGGGGGGGGGGGGGGGGGGGGGGGGGGGGGGGGGGGGGGGGGGGGGGGGGGGGGGGGGGGGGGGGGGGGGGGGGGGGGGGGGGGGGGGGGGGGGGGGGGGGGGGGGGGGGGGGGGGGGGGGGGGGGGGGGGGGGGGGGGGGGGGGGGGGGGGGGGGGGGGGGGGGGGGGGGGGGGGGGGGGGGGGGGGGGGGGGGGGGGGGGGGGGGGGGGGGGGGGGGGGGGGGGGGGGGGGGGGGGGGGGGGGGGGGGGGGGGGGGGGGGGGGGGGGGGGGGGGGGGGGGGGGGGGGGGGGGGGGGGGGGGGGGGGGGGGGGGGGGGGGGGGGGGGGGGGGGGGGGGGGGGGGGGGGGGGGGGGGGGGGGGGGGGGGGGGGGGGGGGGGGGGGGGGGGGGGGGGGGGGGGGGGGGGGGGGGGGGGGGGGGGGGGGGGGGGGGGGGGGGGGGGGGGGGGGGGGGGGGGGGGGGGGGGGGGGGGGGGGGGGGGGGGGGGGGGGGGGGGGGGGGGGGGGGGGGGGGGGGGGGGGGGGGGGGGGGGGGGGGGGGGGGGGGGGGGGGGGGGGGGGGGGGGGGGGGGGGGGGGGGGGGGGGGGGGGGGGGGGGGGGGGGGGGGGGGGGGGGGGGGGGGGGGGGGGGGGGGGGGGGGGGGGGGGGGGGGGGGGGGGGGGGGGGGGGGGGGGGGGGGGGGGGGGGGGGGGGGGGGGGGGGGGGGGGGGGGGGGGGGGGGGGGGGGGGGGGGGGGGGGGGGGGGGGGGGGGGGGGGGGGGGGGGGGGGGGGGGGGGGGGGGGGGGGGGGGGGGGGGGGGGGGGGGGGGGGGGGGGGGGGGGGGGGGGGGGGGGGGGGGGGGGGGGGGGGGGGGGGGGGGGGGGGGGGGGGGGGGGGGGGGGGGGGGGGGGGGGGGGGGGGGGGGGGGGGGGGGGGGGGGGGGGGGGGGGGGGGGGGGGGGGGGGGGGGGGGGGGGGGGGGGGGGGGGGGGGGGGGGGGGGGGGGGGGGGGGGGGGGGGGGGGGGGGGGGGGGGGGGGGGGGGGGGGGGGGGGGGGGGGGGGGGGGGGGGGGGGGGGGGGGGGGGGGGGGGGGGGGGGGGGGGGGGGGGGGGGGGGGGGGGGGGGGGGGGGGGGGGGGGGGGGGGGGGGGGGGGGGGGGGGGGGGGGGGGGGGGGGGGGGGGGGGGGGGGGGGGGGGGGGGGGGGGGGGGGGGGGGGGGGGGGGGGGGGGGGGGGGGGGGGGGGGGGGGGGGGGGGGGGGGGGGGGGGGGGGGGGGGGGGAGAACGGCCCAGATTTAAAGAAAGCCTAAGATCCTTAATTACGTGCACTATTAATTTTTTTGGATCAAGTCATGTTGACCTGTCTTGACCGGTTTGGAATATGAGATTTTCTCAGAAAAAAGGAACTGCGTCTACTTCATGATCGTGTGCTATTTACACCAGCAGGATCCCGGCCGGAGATGGAGTACGTCAAGACGGCGGCCAAAGGACGACTATAAGGGTCACACCAAATTCACGGGCAGATGAGCAATCCGCTGTTTTGGTGCTTGAGCAAGCAACAAAAATAATGTATACACATGTGTGACCAGTATAATAAGCGAAGATTACTCAGTCGGCTGAGTCCTTTCTCAATCTGTGTTACGTGTCTACACAGGTTTCCAACGCTAACTACCCTCCAGTCAAAACGTAAAAAAGCTAACTACCGGAAATCTCCAAAACGAAAAAAAGACCTAACCACGCTAGGATACCACGTCCTCCCTGCCACGGTAGGATGGGAAGGTGTAGAAAGAATCTTAACAAGGGGTGTTGTGTAGATGTGCTAGACTATTCATGTACGTGCTAATTACACTACTTCATATACACAAAAATAAAATGACCTATGTGCATACATGACTAAGCGTATACAAAATCAAGAGACACTTTACCGAAACATAAAATAGATAAACAAAACTTTATGAAGGACACCTCTCCAAAACATTCCTATCAGGCCTGCATAAATTCCATGCTTATGCAAGAAGCTATCAATCTCATGAGAGAGAAAAGCCTGACGAAATTTTCATAGTAATGCAAGAACAATAAAATATGAGATAAAATATGTATCAATTCTAGCGAGGATATAATGCAGCACATCTCTCCTTATAATATACAACTTAGTCTTAAAAAGATAAACTAGCAAGATTGGAGTATTGCGGTTGTATTTGAACTCAGTGGCATTAGCATTTGTTGGCACACTTGGTGGGAGAGAGAGAGAGAGATAGAGGGGGGAGAGAGAGAGTCAGATAAATTGTGAAATGGTGTTGAATTGTTTTTGAAAAAACATCCGTAGAGATTCTTTGATTTGTATTAGGGGGGGGGGGGGGGGGGGGGGGGGGGGGGGGGGGGGGGGGGGGGGGGGGGGGGGGGGGGGGGGGGGGGGGGGGGGGGGGGGGGGGGGGGGGGGGGGGGGGGGGGGGGGGGGGGGGGGGGGGGGGGGGGGGGGGGGGGGGGGGGGGGGGGGGGGGGGGGGGGGGGGGGGGGGGGGGGGGGGGGGGGGGGGGGGGGGGGGGGGGGGGGGGGGGGGGGGGGGGGGGGGGGGGGGGGGGGGGGGGGGGGGGGGGGGGGGGGGGGGGGGGGGGGGGGGGGGGGGGGGGGGGGGGGGGGGGGGGGGGGGGGGGGGGGGGGGGGGGGGGGGGGGGGGGGGGGGGGGGGGGGGGGGGGGGGGGGGGGGGGGGGGGGGGGGGGGGGGGGGGGGGGGGGGGGGGGGGGGGGGGGGGGGGGGGGGGGGGGGGGGGGGGGGGGGGGGGGGGGGGGGGGGGGGGGGGGGGGGGGGGGGGGGGGGGGGGGGGGGGGGGGGGGGGGGGGGGGGGGGGGAACGCAGTTCCTTTTTTCTGAGAAAATCTCATATTCCAAACCGGTCAAGACAGCTCAACATGACTTGATCCAAATTTTTTTTTTAATAGTGCTCGTAATTAAGGATCTTAGGCTTTCTTTAAATCTGGGCCGTTCTTCTTTTCTCTCTAAATCTCAATGGTTATGATTTATTTAGGTACGGTTATATATTTTTAACGGTTGTGATCTGCCTATGTACGGTTATTTAGATCTAATAGATGTGGTCTGCTTAGGTACGATTATGAAGATCTAACAGTTGCAATATATTAAATTAATGCTGGTCCACCAGATCAAGGGCCGGTATTTTCTAATTAACGTGGGATTTTCTAGTATTTTTTTCATATTGTGTTTTTAGTATATAATAGATAGAATGGATGATTGTACAAAACATTCTTTTTACAAGGTCATAAGAAATAAAATCATACAAGCTAGTTTGTAGCTGGGAATTTCAATCAGTAATGGAGATACATGCCATCAGAGTATCTACATTCGAAAAAGAAGTTTGTGCCAAGCATATATTGGTGTAAACAGCCTCAATACAGTTTGGAGACTCCTGTCTAATGGCCAAAACAAATATTCAACCATGATCACATAGAACTAAAATGTCAGAAACTTAGGCCTGGAATACCAGTGCAACCATAACTCATGTTTTTCTTTTCTTTCTTTCATGGTGGTTGGCAGCTAGACCACTGCAGGTCAATTAGAACTGTGAGAGTGCCCCCTCCAAAAAATAGAAATGTGAGAGGTGCTTCTAGTATCAAAAGGATCGGGCTTTACACACTTAATAATAAAGTGCAGATGATAGCGTTGCTACAGGATAACCAGAATGTTCAAAGCAATGACTTATTTTGCTTCATGATGCATCTTGCTTTCAGATGACACAATCACACAAAGAAATGATAGCATCTTCCTTGAGGAATGCACCTTGCTTTGAGATGTCACTGATGCGCTGTACCAAGAGAACAAATATACCCTATAATAATCGGTGCCTCGGTGGAGTTCAACAGTGCACATTGATTCTAATTTGCAGAACATACAAGTTTTGATGTTTATCATTGGACTGGTTTACTGAAGAACAGTTCGCCGATTCACTGATGGAAAGTAAATACTCTCTTTCCAATTTTGGCAAGGGATATGATATACAACTTTGCTTGAAACTTACCGGAGGAAAGGAAGACAAGGTACACTACCGGATTGGTCTACTATGCCGACGGCCCAGAGCCGTCGGCATAGGCCAGATTACCGTCGGGATAGGCCTAGGCCGACAGCCACCGTCGGCATATCCCCGCCGGCAACATTTGCGTCGGCGTACCCCGGGCAGGCCGTCAGCATAGACTAGCCGTCGGCATAGACTAGCCGTCAGCATAGCTGTCTATGCCGACGGCTGTCTATGCCGACGGCTTCCATACAGCCGTCGGCATAGAATCGCCGTCGGCAAACTTTGGCACATGACGGCGACTGACGGCGCCGTCGTCAACTGCTAAGCAATCAGGACGATCCACGTGGCACATCTATGCCGACGGCCTTTGTAACATCCCCAGCATCACACCACAGTGATCATCCTCAGTTATTGCCAAGTCATCATGATCATCTTCATAAAATGACATTAGGAAATAATTCAACTTCAATTCAAAATTCAAATTGCAAGTCAATTATTTATTTCTTAAAACAGCAAATAAAAATGTTCATGATGTTGCAAATAATCCCAAGGCATTTATAAAATTGAAACCAACTTCATAAAAATTCCCAAAATGCCCCTGGACATTTTAGCAGCATTCTAGCAGCACTTAATCTGTCCTTTTCAATTTTTAAAAATATCTAACATATTCCTTTGGCCTCCGAACTTTCTGTCGCTGTGTCTAAAATCACTAGGGATTTGTTGGGACACCTCCCATATTTTTTCCAAAGTGAAATAGTTGCCCTAATAAATCCTATCCTCTCTCTGTTTATTAAATAAAAGAAAAACAGAAAATGAAAAATATGCAGAGGAATTATCAGGCGCTTACCTGAGGCCGAGACGGCCCAGCCCGCCTCCCTCACCTGTTTCCCTCCTGTGTGTCGCCGCCGCCATGGCCGCGCTCGCCGCACCGCTCGCTGCTCGCCACCGCGACGGGGCAGGAGGCTGGAGGGGATAAGAACGGCGCCTAACCACTCCCCCTGGTCACCGCACCACCACTTTCCCCTCTCCCTCGCTCGCTCGTCTCCCTCTTTCCCTCTCCCGCACGCCGTTGTCGCCGTGCCGTTGCTTCCCCGCGGCCACCGTGCCTCCCACGCGGCTCCACGGTGTCCGGCCGCTTCGCCGTGGAGCGCCACAACCGACGGAGGCGCTCGTTGGAGCCAAAGGACCCTTCATCGCCGGATCTGCCTCACCGTCTTCCGTGGATCACCGAACTCGCCGGCGTCGTTCCACTCCACTGCGGCTACTAAACCTCTCGCCGGGCTTTTCCTGTGCCCCAAGGTGAGCCGCGCAGCCTTTCCCCCTTGTTTTTGCCATGGAATTCGGTCGCTAGCTGCTATCGCCATGACCGGCCGAGCTGAGCTCCGCCGCAACCGGTGCTGACGCCGCTGTAGTTGCTATCACAAGCCGCGAAGCACTTCAACGTGCTCAGGGTGACGCCAGGAGGCGAACGCAAGCGGTTACGCCCCTTCTCATCGTTGTTTTGACCAAACTCGAACGGCTCCCGATTCCGGCGTCCGCCGCGGTGGCCGCCGTCGACGCTGTGGCCCTTCCCGCGACAAACCAACGCTACCATTAGACGCGCGCCGGAGTACTCGTTCGTTAGAATCCGAGAACACCCGAAACGATGCTCTGTAGGCGAAATCCGGGCTCGCCGGAGTTGTCGCCGCCGCGCGGCCTCGCCGGAGCACTCCGGTGCCGGCGTCCGAGCTGGCGCCGACGTGGCCTGATCTGTGCCGCTGACTGCTGGGCCCCGCGGGCCCGATTGACCTGGTCAGCACGCGGCACTGTTCACCATTGAGACTGACGTGTGGGTCCCGCATAAATACACGATTTAAAATAAAAGAATAATTAGCTAATTAATTGATTAGTTAATTAAAACGTTAGTCAGCCACTGACAGATGGGGCCCACCCTCTAATTAACCCTCTGTTAGACTAAATTGACTCTGTTAAAGTCACAGAGGCTGACATGTGGGTCCCACTGGACCCACATGTCAGGTTTGACCTGTACAGCCGCTGTTGACTTGCTGATGTCAGCATGACATCATGCTGACATCATAATTCATTTCCTGTTAAATAAAATAATTCAAGAAATTCAAATAAACTTTGAAAATTCATAACTTTTAAACCGTAGCTCGGATTGAAAAAGTTAAAACATGAAAGTTGCTCAGAATGACGAGCCGAGTCTGATCATGCCGTCTGTTTCATTATCGGACCCCCCTACGTAGAAGAACTCGTAACTCCGGGCCCGATTCCGGCAGATGAATAGTGCACACACACCGATATATAACTCCCGCGATAACCCTAAAATAATCATAATGACTCTGATGCATCTTTAGACAACCCTGCACTGCATCGTAGCATAGCATGCACCTTGTTGCACTTGTATGCTTTGTGTTTACCTGCTTCTTCCCCCTCTTCTCTCTCGGTAGACCCCGATGCAGACGTAACTCCAGAGGCAGACGCAGCTCCGGAGTACGACTACGTCCCCGACGACACCACCGACGACCTTGCCCTTGCCCTAGAGCAAACAGGCAAGCACCCCCCCCCATTTTGAGCATTCCGATATCGCCCATTCTCTTCTCTCTCATGCTTGCATTAGAATTGCTGCTGCTACTGCTTTACCTATTCTGATGCATAGCCTGTCATTTGTAACCTGCTTTGTTACCTACTGTTTATCCTAAACTGCCTAGAATAGGATGGGTAGAGACCATATGAGACCCCTCTTATCCTGACTGCCCCGCTGGAGTATCAGAAGACCCGATCACCGGGATTGAAGACCAGGACTTGTCACCGCACGTCACTTCCCCCTAAATGCTCGACTCCACTGGGTTACTATCGAGTGCCGAGGGTGATACCTCGTCAGCACTTTGATGATAACCTTGTGGGTTAGTTAATCGGTCGTGGTAAGCGAGGGTGAATCCTCCTACACCACCCCCGATAACGACGTCGTCGTGCAACACTTCATCAGGTGGAATTCCGTCGAGGGTGATACCTCAGGGTTCCCCTGATGCCAGACACACAGTTACTATTGATGTTATACATTGCACTGAAACATGTTACTAAAAACGGGTCGGCTCTCAGGGGTACCCGCGCGAGCAAAATGCGAAGTGATGTGGACTCGGGTGTACCTGGAGGGTACCCGAGAGTTGAACACGAGGCGTGGCCGGGCCTTCCTAGCCCTTGCCGCAAGTTCTCGAGACGGGGCGATGGGGTCACATCATTCGTGAGTCTCTGCACATTACCGCGCGATCCTAAACCACTAAACGGTTTGGATATTTGATCCGAGGGGCCTCTGGCCCGATAGCACTAACCATCACGCGGGCATAGTATGGGCGTTCTGCGTCGTATACTTCAGCCGAAGCTTAATAGACGTCAACGTTTGAGCGGCACACGCTGGGTTGGACTGGGAACGCAACCGCGCTTGTATAAGGGGTTGCTAGGTCTGCTCACCGGCGGTGTACACAACGTGCAGGAGCGTCCGGGGCGATGGCCCAAGACCCCTGGGGGCATAGGTTAGTCCGGCGTGCTGACCTCTCTGTTAAGTATTTGGTCGGGTTGCGGCGTGTTGCTTAGCCGAGGCCGGGCATGACCCAGTAAAGTGTGTCCGGCCAGAGTTAAGCGAGCGTGGTGGGTAAGTTGGTGCACCCCTGCAGGGAAGAAACTTCTATCGATAGCCTGTTCTACGGTAACGGACACTCGGAGTTGTATCCCGATCGGTACAACTAGAACTTGAGATGAGAACTGGATAGTACGGCTCTGGGATTGCTTTCTCGCAGGGAGTCGAGAAAGGATCTCAGGTCAAGGTTGATGACACCACTACTACTTTACATTATGTATTCTGCTCTCTTCTTATGCTGCAAGACTGATGAAGATGTTGAAGATGCTAGTCTTCGATAGGACTAGGCTTTCCCCCTCTATTCTGGCATTTCTGCAGCCCAGTCCACATATACAGCCCCCTTTGAAAATGCTGCATATATAGTGTAGATCCTTGCTTGCTGAGTACTTCGGATGAGTACTCACGTTTGCTTTATTTTCTTTTTCCCCATATTCATTTGATGCCACGGGGGGGGGGGGGGGGGGGGGTCCTTTGCAAACATGGTTCCGACCATAATTCATCCTTGATTCCATTTCCCGGATAAGTTAAATACTTGTCCTCTGCAGATCATTTCACCCGCCCTGGAGGGCCCTAGGCAGGAGGCCTACGCCTTTCGGTCGTAGCTTTTATTTTGCCCCGCCTCTGTGAAGGCTTACCTCTCTCTGTAATATATTTGTACCCAGATATCTAATGCTTCCGCTGACGCTTGTATGCATCAAGCTATGTATTCGAGACCTCGAGGCCCTGGCTTGTAATATAAAGCTTGTATGACTTTATTTATGTTTTAGAGTTGTGTTGTGATATCTTCAAGTGAGTCCTTAGGCTTGATCGTGCGCATTTGCGTGTATGGTTAGTGCACGATTAAGCCGGGGTCGTCACAGGTTGGCATCAGAGCCGACTGCCTTTAGGAGTCCCCCTTCCCAATTCCTTGGCTGAAGTTGAGTCTAGTGGTCTAAAACTGATTTTACTAACTTGGCTGTGTTGCTTACGGGCCCACGTCGCCAACTGGGTGGTACTAACATCTTTTACTCCTCGATCTTTACTCTGGGATTCTACTCTCTCTTCTATTCGGGTTTTACAAAATTACTAAACACCGACACTTAGGATCCCGTAATTCCCTTCCTCCCGGAGAGCCCCGACATTACCGATGATCGCTTGCTTCATTAGAAGATTCTGAAGATACTCCTCGACGTTAACCGAGACCCTGTACCACGCCTTTGCAGTTCCTGACCACCGACAAATCCCCGTGGATAACTAACCATCCTTGTCGTTCGAATCTTCATTCCCAGTTACTCCCTTTTGTGCGAGATACCCCGAACTACCCCACGTTAATCCGGGAATTATTTAAGCCTACTGCCGTGCAGCTTCTTTCGCACTGCGGTTAATTTCTCACACTTATCGGAGATTCGTCATCCCCAGTTGTTCATGTGCCTCACAAAATTCTTTGAAGTGCAATTCGATCTTCCAAAAGATCCTCTGCAACTTAGTGCTCCCGAAAGTCTTGTCTGTATGCATTATGGTTAAATTCATATGTCTCGCAATATTCATTAGCATACCTTGTCATTGTCGTTCCGAATCAATTGATTCAATATGAATGAGAATAGTCCCTATCATCCGTCGATTCTTAGAAATTTTCCTTCCGGCTCAGTCACCATTCTGGATATGAGCTGGTTCTCGGCCAATCAAGTATTGATTGATTGTCCAACTAAGCATGTACAAATCACTCGTCCCTCTGCCCGGGTGAACTAATTGTCACTCCTGGTTTTGGAATTCGTGAACCCTCTGAATTTTAAACCTGGGTTGTTCAAGTGCTTCCTTAATTCGATGTGATCGCCTTCCGTCCTTCCTCAGGAGAACTCTAAGGTGGAACCAGTTGTTTAAACCTTACCCCGTTAGTTCTCACGGATCACTTGGTTCCTTTTGTGGACAATTAGCCGACCGACTCTTTTCTATTCTAAGAACTTTGTCGGTTCCTTCCCGTTGTCATTACCTTTTACACTGAAGCTTTCTCTACTTCTTGTTGTTCACTTATTCACCCTGCTGCATGACACGGAAGGGCAGTGCATGCCTTCCCATAGTGACCTGAGACTGACCACTGACCAGGACATGTCACGTAGCCATGGATGGAGATCTCTGCAAGATGAAGCACTTAACTTGTCCATCTAATTCTACTCAACCTAATCGCCTTCCCCCCCCCCCCCCCCCCCCCCCCCCCCCCCCCCCCCCCCCCCCCCCCCCCCCCCCCCCCCCCCCCCCCCCCCCCCCCCCCCCCCCCCCCCCCCCCCCCCCCCCCCCCCCCCCCCCCCCCCCCCCCCCCCCCCCCCCCCCCCCCCCCCCCCCCCCCCGCCTTCGCCCCGGGAACCCTGCACGTTGCGAGGACGTTTCGGAAGCAGACCTATGGATACTTCACTGACGAGTTCAGTGTCGCGCCTGCTCCCCGACCAGTCTCGCAATGCGCAGGGTGCCCAGGGCGATGGCCCAAGACCTCTGGGTGCATAGGTTAGTCCGGCGTGCTGACCTCTCTGCCGAGCCTAGGTAGGGCGCTGCTTCGTGTTGATCTCCCGAGGCCGGGCATTACCCAGCAAGTGTTGTGACGCCCTCGGCTTAATCGTGCACTAACCATACACGCAATTGCACACGATCAAGCCTAAGGACTCACTTGAAGATATCACAACACAACTCTAAAACATAAATAAAGTCATACAAGCTTTATATTACAAGCCAGGGCCTCGAGGGCTCGAATACATAGCTCGATGGCAAACAAGCGTTAGCGGAAGCATTAGATATCTGAGTACAGATATATTACAGAGAGAGATATGCCTTCACAGAGGCGGGGTAAAATAAAAGCTACGATCGAAAGGCGTAGGCCTCCTGCCTAGGGCCCTCCAATCCTACTCCTGGTCGTCAGTCGGCTCCTCGTAGTAGTAGTAGTCGCCGGACGGGTAGTAGTAGTAGCCGTGGTCGTCGACTGGGGCAGCTGGCTCAGGGGCTCCGTCGTCTGGTGGCACCAAAGGAGTATGGGAAAAAAATAAAATAAAGCAAACGTGAGTACTCATCCGAAGTACTCAGCAAGCAAGGATCTACACTACATATGCAACATTTTCAAAAGGGGCTGTATATGTGGACTGGGCTGCAGAAATGCCAGAATAGAGGGGGAGAAGCCTAGTCGTACCGAAGACTAGCATCTTCACATCTTCATCAGTCTTGCAGCATAAGAAGAGAACAGAATACATAGTATAAAGTATAGCAGTAGTGTCATCAACCTCGACCTGAGATACTTCCTCGACTCCCTGCGAGAAAGCAATCCCAGAGCCGTACTATCCAGTTCTCCCCCCCCCCCCCCCCCCCCCCCCCCCCCCCCCCCCCCCCCCCCCCCCCCCCCCCCCCCCCCCCCCCCCCCCCCCCCCCCCCCCCCCCCCCCCCCCCCCCCCCCCCCCCCCCCCCCCCCCCCCCCCCCCCCCCCCCCCCCCCCCCCCCCCCCCCCCCCCCCCCCCCCCCCCCCCCCCCCCCCCCCCCCCCCCCCCCCCCCCCCCCCCCCCCCCCCCCCCCCCCCCCCCCCCCCCCCCCCCCCCCCCCCCCCCCCCCCCCCCCCCCCCCCCCCCCCCCCCCCCCCCCCCCCCCCCCCCCCCCCCCCCCCCCCCCCCCCCCCCCCCCCCCCCCCCCCCCCCCCCCCCCCCCCCCCCCCCCCCCCCCCCCCCCCCCCCCCCCCCCCCCCCCCCCCCCCCCCCCCCCCCCCCCCCCCCCCCCCCCCCGTTCTGCGTCGTATACTTCAGCCGAAGCTTAATAGACGTCAGCGTTTGAGCGGCACACGCTGGGTTGGACTGGGAACGCAACCGCGCTTGTATAAGGGGTTGCTAGGTCTGCTCACCGGCGGTGTACACAACGTGCAGGAGCGTCCGAGGCGATGGCCCAAGACCCCTGGGGGCATAGGTTAGTCCGGCGTGCTGACCTCTCTGTTAAGTATTTGGTCGGGTTGCGGCGTGTTGCTTAGCTGAGGCCGGGCATGACCCAGTAAAGTGTGTCCGGCCGGAGTTAAGCGAGCGTGGTGGGTAAGTTGGTGCACCCCTGCAGGGAAGAAACTTCTATCGATAGCCTGTCCTACGGTAACGGACACTCGGAGTTGTATCCCGATCGGTACAACTAGAACTTGAGATGAGAACTGGATAGTACGGCTCTGGGATTGCTTTCTCGCAGGGAGTCGAGAAAGGATCTCAGGTCGAGGTTGATGACACCACTACTACTTTACATTATGTATTCTGCTCTCTTCTTATGCTGCAAGACTGATGAAGATGTTGAAGATGCTAGTCTTCGATAGGACTAGGCTTTCCCCCACTATTCTGGCATTTCTGCAGCCCAGTCCACATATACAGCCCCTTTTGAAAATGTTGCATATATAGTGTAGATCCTTGCTTGCTGAGTACTTCGGATGAGTACTCACGTTTGCTTTATTTTCTTTTTCCCCATATTCATTTGATGCCACCAGACGACGGAGCCCCTGAGCCAGTTGCCCCAGTCGACGACCACGGCTACTACTACTACCCGTCCGGCAAGTACTACTACTACTACTACGAGGAGCCGGCTGACGACCAGGAGTAGGATTGGAGGGCCCTAGGCAGGAGGCCTACGCCTTTCGGTCGTAGCTTTTATTTTGCCCCGCCTCTATGAAGGCTTACCTCTCTCTGTAATATATTTGTACCCAGATATCTAATGCTTCCGCTGACGCTTGTATGCATCGAGCTATGTATTCGAGCCCTCGAGGCCCTGGCTCGTAATATAAAGCTTGTATGACTTTATTTATGTTTTAGAGTTGTGTTGTGATATCTTCAAGTGAGTCCTTAGGCTTGATCATGCGCATTTGTGTGTATGGTTAGTGCACGATTAAGCCGGGGTCGTCACAGGTTGGTATCAGAGCCGGACTGCCTTTAGGAGTCCCCCTTCCCAATTCCTTGGCCGAAGTTGAGTCTAGTGGTCTAAAACTGATTTTACTAACTTGGCTGTGTGGCTTACGGGCCCACGTCGCCAACTGGGTGGTACTAACATCTTTTACTCCTCGATCTTTACTCTGGGATTCTACTCTCTCTTCTATTCGGGTTTTACAAAATTACTAAACACCGACACTTAGGATCCCCTAATTCCCTTCCTCCCGGAGAGCCCCGACATTACCGATGATCGCTTGCTTCATCAGAAGATTCTGAAGATACTCCTCGACGTTAACCGAGACCCTGTACCACTGCTTTGCAGTTCCTGACCACCGACAAACCCCCGTGGATAACTAACCATCCTTGTCGTTCGAATCTTCATTCCCAGTTACTCCCTTATGTGCGAGATACCTCGAACTACCCCACGTTAATCCGGGAATTATTTAAGCCTACTGCCGTGCAGCTTCTTTCGCACTACGGTTAATTTCTCACACTTATCGGAGATTCGTCATCCCCAGTTGTTCATGTGCCTCACAAAATTCTTTGAAGTGCAATTCGATCTTCCAAAAGATCCTCTGCAACTTAGTGCTCCCGAAAGTCTTGTCTGTATGCATTATGGTTAAATTCATATGTCTCGCAATATTCATTAGCATACCTTGTCATTGTCGTTCCGAATCAATTGATTCAATATGAATGAGAATAGTCCCTATCATCCGTCGATTCTTAGAAATTTTCCTTCCGGCTCAGTCACCATTCTGGATATGAGCTGGTTCTTGGCCAATCAAGTATTGATTGATTGTCCAACTAAGCATGTACAAATCACTCGTCCCTCTGCCCGGGTGAACTAATTGTCACTCCTGGTTTTGGAATTCGTGAACCCTCCGAATTTTAAACCTGGGTTGTTCAAGTGCTTCCTTAATTCGATGTGATCGCCTTCCGTCCTTCCTCAGGAGAACTCTAAGGTGGAACCAGTTGTTTAAACCTTACCCCGTTAGTTCTCACGGATCACTTGGTTCCTTTTGTGGACAATTAGCCGACCGACTCTTTTCTATTCTAAGAACTTTGTCGGTTCCTTCCCGTTGTCATTACCTTTTACACTGAAGCTTTCTCTACTTCTTGCTGTTCACTTATTCACCCTGCTGCATGACACGGAAGGGCAGTGCATGCCTTCCCATAGTGACCTGGGACTGACCACTGACCAGGACATGTCACGTAGCCATGGATGGAGATCTCTGCAAGATGAAGCACTTAACTTGTCCATCTAATTCTACTCAACCTAATCGCCTTTTGATCAGAACTTCTGCTCCTGACTCTTCGTTTGAACCATTACTCCTTTGTACTTAAACGTCGGATTATTCCGATGTTTCTATAATCTGTTCCCGTTACCTGTTTCCTTCTTCTGGTTGAGTGCCGGTACTCACAATCACATCCTTTGCGGCCTGCCAGTTCCTTTGGTGGGTTATTATTTGATAGTGTCCTCCCTCTTCCATAACCTTGACAGTTCCCCCTCTAATACATGATGCCTTCGGTAAATTGTATCATCAAGCCTTGACTTCGATACCCCCTGCTTTCGAACTTGTATCCCTTGCTATGGATGGTGGTTGTATGGCTTCGTAAAAATGTCCTGAGGGATTGTATCTATGCTTCTGCCATCTGCGAGAACGCGGGAACTTTTATGAGTCATGCTCTTCTGGTGCTTCACCAGATAAATCTTCAGCACTACAATTTCTTCGAAAACGAGAAGTGAATGAAAGGTTATTCATTGAAGAAGTGGGGGTCGACCTTGAACCTTTGTGTTCATGCCCATGGACCCAATGTAGAGCTTATCATGGAAGCTGCTCGTAAAAATAATTATTCCCTTGGTACAAGTTCATCTTGTATCTAAGAATTGATCCTTTGCAAACATGGTTCCGACCATAATTCCTCCTTGATTCCATTTCCCGGATAAGTTAAATACTTGTCCTCTGCAGATCATTTCACCCGCCCAACCTCTACTCCGATTTACCTTTCGGTATTACCACTAGAACTCGTTACTGGGAAGTTGGATACTTCATCACATCCTTCCTAGCCTGATCGACTATATCCCTATCGTGCTAACCTTTAACTGTGCTACCTGGTCCTTATGCCCGGAGCAACTTCCGGCGATGAACTAAGCTTACGTCAATCTTCCTCCTCTTATCATCTCACCTCGAACTGTAGGCTTGATTCCAAGCTTGCATCGTATCCGTGGTTCCAATAAACTTTCGCTTCATCATTCCTTTCAGTTGATGTCGTCATAGTTCGATGGCATCTTCATAGAACCTCTCGACAAATGTGTTGTGATCATCACCCATATTTGACTTGTTCCAAGTTATCAATTAAATTCATGGTGAGAATTATCATCCTTGCTCTTCGATGATTTGTGTTATCATCGATGACATCCTTGACTTTCGACCAACACAAACCTGGTTGTGTTTGATTATTCCTTACGTCCCGAAATACCCTTGTAAATGTTTCTCGATACCTCTTGAGATCTTTGAACCCAATCTATTACTTGACACCATATCATTCCTGCCACAAAACATTACTGTGTACTTCCGAATATCAACAAGAACATTGGAGGCACATTGCCAAATGCTTCTTGACCTATTATCCGGACACCATTGTGCGGGTAACATCTTGATTTCTTCCTCGCCCTTTATCAAAATGGTTTTGTACTGGCTGAACTGTTCAGGTATATCGTGTTCCCCCCCCCCCCCCCCCCCCCCCCCCCCCCCCCCCCCCCCCCCCCCCCCCCCCCCCCCCCCCCCCCCCCCCCCCCCCCCCCCCCCCCCCCCCCCCCCCCCCCCCCCCCCCCCCCCCCCCCCCCCCCCCCCCCCCCCCCCCCCCCCCCCCCCCCCCCCCCCCCCCCCCCCCCCCCCCCCCCCCCCCCCCCCCCCCCCCCCCCCCCCCCCCCCCCCCCCCCCCCCCCCCCCCCCCCCCCCCCCCCCCCCCCCCCCCCCCCCCCCCCCCCCCCCCCCCCCCCCCCCCCCCCCCCCCCCCCCCCCCCCCCCCCCCCCCCCCCCCCCCCCCCCCCCCCCCCCCCCCCCCCCCCCCCCCCCCCCCCCCCCCCCCCCCCCCCCCCCCCCCCCCCCCCCCCCCCCCCCCCCCCCCCCCCCCCCCCCCCCCCCCCCCCCCCCCCCCCCCCCCCCCCCCCCCCCCCCCCCCCCCCCCCCCCCCCCCCCCCCCCCCCCCCCCCCCCCCCCCCCCCCCCCCCCCCCCCCCCCCCCCCCCCCCCCCCCCCCCCCCCCCCCCCCCCCCCCCCCCCCCCCCCCCCCCCCCCCCCCCCCCCCCCCCCCCCCCCCCCCCCCCCCCCCCCCCCCCCCCCCCCCCCCCCCCCCCCCCCCCCCCCCCCCCCCCCCCCCCCCCCCCCCCCCCCCCCCCCCCCCCCCCCCCCCCCCCCCCCCCCCCCCCCCCCCCCCCCCCCCCCCCCCCCCCCCCCCCCCCCCCCCCCCCCCCCCCCCCCCCCCCCCCCCCCCCCCCCCCCCCCCCCCCCCCCCCCCCCCCCCCCCCCCCCCCCCCCCCCCCCCCCCCCCCCCCCCCCCCCCCCCCCCCCCCCCCCCCCCCCCCCCCCCCCCCCCCCCCCCCCCCCCCCCCCCCCCCCCCCCCCCCCCCCCCCCCCCCCCCCCCCCCCCCCCCCCCCCCCCCCCCCCCCCCCCCCCCCCCCCCCCCCCCCCCCCCCCCCCCCCCCCCCCCCCCCCCCCCCCCCCCCCCCCCCCCCCCCCCCCCCCCCCCCCCCCCCCCCCCCCCCCCCCCCCCCCCCCCCCCCCCCCCCCCCCCCCCCCCCCCCCCCCCCCCCCCCCCCCCCCCCCCCCCCCCCCCCCCCCCCCCCCCCCCCCCCCCCCCCCCCCCCCCCCCCCCCCCCCCCCCCCCCCCCCCCCCCCCCCCCCCCCCCCCCCCCCCCCCCCCCCCCCCCCCCCCCCCCCCCCCCCCCCCCCCCCCCCCCCCCCCCCCCCCCCCCCCCCCCCCCCCCCCCCCCCCCCCCAGGAAATATAAATAACAATTTTATTATTGCCTCTAGGGCATATTTCCTTCAGTTTTTACAATCTGATGCCTTTGCATTCTTCTCCTTCTGGTTGAGTATCGATACTCACATCATATCCCTTGTGGATCGCCAGATCCATTGTTGGGTTGTTATCCGACAATGTCCTTAACATCCAAAATCTTGTGAGTTCTTCCCTGATACATAATGCCTTTGGTAAATTGTATCATCTGCTTTGACTTCGATACTCTGCTTATGAACCCGTATTCCTTGCTTTGGTTGATGGTTCTATAGGTTCGTAAAATGTCCTGATGGGTTGTATCTATGCTTCTGCCATCTGCGAGAACCCAGAAACTTCTACGGGTCACTCATTACTGGTGTTACGCCAGATAAATTTTCTACATTTCAACTTCATTAAAAGCGAGAAGTGAATGAGAAGTTGTTCATTGAAGAAGTGGGGGTCGACCTTGAACCTTTGTGTTCATGCCCATGGACCCGATGTAGAACTTATCATGGAAGCTGCTCGTAACAATAATTATTCCCTTGGTATAATTTGATCCTGTACCTGTGAATTGATCCTTTGCAATCGTGGTTCCGACCATATTTTCTCCTTGATTCCATTTCCCGGACAAGTTAAAATACTTGTCTTCTGCAGATCAATTCGCTTGTCCAACCTCTATTCTGATCTACCTTCAAGCATTGCCTCATGTTACCTCAGGCTAATGTGTCATTGCACTACCTCTTGTGAATTCTTATTGGAATGATACTCCATCATATCATTCCTAGCCTGATCGGCTATATCATTATCGTGCTAATTTTAACTGTGCTACCTGGTCCTTATACCCGGAGCACAATTTCCGACGATGAGCTAAGCTTACGTCGATCTTCCTCGTCTTATCATTTCGCCTTGAACAACAAGCTTGATTTCGAGTTTGTGTCGTATCCGTGGTTCCAAAAACCTTTGGCTTCATCACTCCTTTTGCTTGATGTTGTCGCTGACCGATTACATCTTCTTGAAACCCCTCGACCAATGTGTCGTGATCATCATCAACCGCTTGATTTCTTATGAGATGTCAATCGTATTCATGGTGAGAAATACCATCCTTGCCCCTCGATGATCTGTATTATCATCGACAATGTCCTTGACTTCCTGCCAATACAGACTTGGTCTTGTTTTGGTTATACCTTATGTTCCTTGATATTCTTGAAATCGTTCCTTTGTACTTCTTGCGATCTTCAGACCCAACCTTTACTGGAAACACCATATTATTGCTACCTCGAAGCATAACTATGGTATTCCGAATATCAACAAGAACATTGGAAGCACATTACCAAATGTTTCTTGATGTATTATCCAGACACCGTTGTATGGGTAATATCATGATTCTTCCCTCGCCCCTTTATCTTAACGCTTTTGAACCTACTGTCCTATCATGTATATCATGCTCCGCTTTTCCTTGGGAAAGGATTTACTCCTAAATTCTTGTGTGTAGACACATTTTCCTTTCCATTGGTTTGTTTAACCTTTCTTGTGATCTATATGATATAAGCAAAAATAGTTCCCTGCTTATAAAACACCCCGGTGTACAACTCTGTCAGTAAGACCCTGCTACTACCGTTGATGACATTTCAGTATCACCGATGGACGAGAACTTTGCCTTATTGGTCCGCCTCGTTCTTACGAGCAGGAAAATGGTTCTCTTCATCCCTCGCCCATGGTACCGATGTTGTCACCGACATAACTGACAGACTATCCTCTGACATACCTTGTTGTCGTGACCGGTAAGATGTCACCATCCTCCCTACTTTCGATTGACAATCCCCACAGTTCCACAGGATCGGAACCTGACTCTCCTGTAAATCCTTGATTTCAAAGTATCCTATGCCCTTGGTTTTGTGTGTTATCACGAGCCACCCTCCGAGAGATGATCTATTCCCGATGCTCTGAACCCCTTCTCACACTCTGTTCAGGTATCAATTGGATGTCCATTCGCTTGAAACTTCTTAATGTACCTTCATACTTTGCTCTCGATGTTTTCCTGAGTTTCAAAATTCGAGAGATACTTATGTGTTTCATTCATGAGATAAACCCAGTTGATTTTCCCTTGTGAAACTCCATCGATGCCGAGTTACCCCATATCCTTCTCGTAAGAACGATGAAGATTACGAAGGAAGAATGACAACTCCATCATGATGCAACGATGCAAAGAAGTGAAGACTTGAACGCAATGAACCGACCTCTTCGTGGGAGCAACAAGGAACAAAGACTCGTTAGAATTTCGTAACCAGACCTTTTCCCTTACTCGACCTCTTAATTCTCAGGACGAGAATTCCTTTGAGTGGAGGAGAGTTGTGACATCCCCAGACCCCCCCCCCCCCCCCCCCCCCCCCCCCCCCCCCCCCCCCCCCCCCCCCCCCCCCCCCCCCCCCCCCCCCCCCCCCCCCCCCCCCCCCCCCCCCCCCCCCCCCCCCCCCCCCCCCCCCCCCCCCCCCCCCCCCCCCCCCCCCCCCCCCCCCCCCCCCCCCCCCCCCCCCCCCCCCCCCCCCCCCCCCCCCCCCCCCCCCCCCCCCCCCCCCCCCCCCCCCCCCCCCCCTCTGCGCTTGGAGGCCCAACACGAGTCTACAAGAATAAAGTTGCATAGTAGACATCACGGAACGGCACTAAACAGCAGTGGAATCAAGGGGAAAAGTGGGGGAACGAGGAAAGGAGCTCACCGGGAAGGCACATGAGGGCCCGGCAAGAGGTTAGGAGCAAGAGAGGCGACGAATCCGTGATGGTCGACAACGGCACTGAGGTTGAAGACGATGTAGATCCGCTCGATGTGGAGCTCTCCGGCTTGAGCTCGAAGGCGTGGACGATGAAGAAGGTCACGACGGAACCACTGGACACCTTGGCAGGGCGTGGGGATGATGGTGGACACGGCTACTTCAGTGGCGTTGCCATGGATGCACTCGGTGATGCGGGCAGAGAAGGAGCAGCGTGTGGAGGAAGGGGAAAAGAACTAGGGTTTGGCCGGGGGGTGCGGCGGTGGCTTTGTAGGCGGTCAAGGGGGCGGGGATGGCCGGCGGATGGCCGCCACGGCTCCCCTGCCTCCCACTATAGCGGGAGGTGGAAGACAAGGAGGTGGGCTAGGCACAGTAGCCAGTGGGCCTAAGTGCATAGTGTCTTTCTTCTTTTTCCTTTATTCTTTTTCTGTTTCTTCTTCTAGCTTCTGCTTTCTATTTAGTTAAGGCACCAAATGATTTTTGCTATGAATGAAACTTGGCAAATAAATCATGCACAACATTTGGTGCTGCACAAAAAGTTTCAGAGCACTTGGAATTGTTTAAAAAAAATTGGAAATTGAAAAGGTCAAGTAATTTGGCGCTGGACCACTAAAATAGTTGTCGGGGTCAATTTAAAAAAATCCAAATGGGTTTGATTTCTTAAAGGAAAATACTTGAGGACTATTTTAGATATCACCAACATTTATGTTTCACTGTTTAAAAAAACATTTTGACTTGCAATTTAAATTTGAGTTTGTTTTTGGGACAAGTGGCATTCATTAATGCAAAGTATGATGACATGGCAAAAATTATCAGGAGTTCACTGTAGCTTAATTATAGGGGCGTTACAACTCTCCTCCACTCAAAGAAAATCTTGTCCTGAGATTTAAGAGGTCGAGTAAGGGGGAAAAAGGTCTGTCTATGAATCTAACAAGTCTTCTTGGTCTTGGTTGCTTTTTCCCGAAGAGGTCGGTCCCCTGCATTCAAGCCTTTATTTCTCTGCATCAATGTGTCATGTCGAAGTCAGTATCCGGTCTTTGAGATCTTCATCGTAACTACAAAAAGGTAAGAGGCAGGTCAGCAATGATAGAATGCTATATGGGGTAATCATCAGGGGTTATCCCATGAATGAACACATAAGTATCTCTCGGGTTGGTACTCAGGAAATACATCGAGAGAAATAAAAGAAGGCATTAGAAGTTTCAAGTGGGCAGACAGTCATTTAATGCCCAACCCAGAGTGTGAATGGGTTCAAAGCAATGGGAATAAGTATGGTGTCTGATACCAGAATAGATCATCTCTAGGAAGGTGGCTTGTGAATTACATATGATGCCAAGCGCGAGGAATAACTTTGAAAACAGGGATGTACAGGAGAGTCAGGTTTCAATCCTGTGGAACTGTGGTTACTGTGGATTAAGAGTAGGAAGGGTGGTGGCATCTTGCATGGTCATGATAGCAAGGCATGTCAGAGGATAGCTTGTCAGCTATGTCGGCAACAACGTCGGTTCCAAGGGTGGGGGATGAAGAGAACCATTTTCCTGCTCGCAAGGCGAGGCGGACCAATAGGCAAAGTTCTCATCCACCGTTGTTACCGGAATGTCATCAACAATAGTAACAGGGTTATACTTCATAGGGTTGTACATGGGGGTGTTAACATAAGCAGGGAATTATCACTGCTCAGATAAGTTAGATTACAAGAAAGGTTAAATAGACCAATGAAAAGGAAAATGTGATTATCAGATTAAACAGACCAATGGAAAGGAAAATGTGTTTATTCACGAATACTAGGGTATATCCTTCCCAAGAACGAGCGGTACATGATATAGATGACATGACATCAAGTATATAACCATTAGATAAAAGGGGCAAGGAAATTCATGATGTTTACCCATATAATGGTGTTCGGATAACAGATCAAGAAACATTTAGCATTGCGCTTAGAATGTTCTTGTTGAAGTTCGGAGTACCGCAATCGTGCTTTGGGGTAGCAATAATATGATGTTTCAAGTAAGGATTGGGCATGAAGATCACAAGAATACACAATGAACAATTTCCAGATTAGCAAGGAACTCAAGGTATAACCAAGACATGACTAAGTCTGGGTTGTAAGGAAGGCAAGGATGTTGTCAATGACAACACAAATTACCGAAGGCAAGGATGGTATTTCTCATCCAGAATTCGATTCACATCTTGAAAGAAGTTAAAAGGTTGACGGTGATCATGACACATTTGTCGAGAGCTTTCATGAAGATGTAATCCATCAGCGACATCATCAAGCAAAAGGAATGATGAAGCGAAAGGTTATTGGAACCACGGATACGACACAAACTCAGAATCAATCTTGTTGTTCAAGGCGAATCGATATGACTGCTACTTGTAGTTTGCGTTGGTATTTCCCTGAAGAGGAGAGGATGATGCAGTACAGTAGAGATAAGTATTTCCCTCAGTTAAGAACCAAGGTTATCAATCTAGTAGGAGAACCAAGCACATTGGCCGGATGTCCGGGGTCATGGCCGGATGTTCGGGGCCTGGGAGATGCTCTTGGCTCCTTCTGTTGGTTCTCCTCATCCGTGGACTTGGGGACTTGTACATCTTCATGCACATCTTTGGGAGGGTCCTCTTGGTCCCTAATCATGCACAACACCTCGGACTTAGGTAGTAGCCATGTCTCATGCATAGAAAGTGGAAGTTCGGAGAGGAGTGAGTTCACCTTATCTTCGATAACCTTGGCTCGGGCTCGTGTCATTGGTCCAAGTGGTGTCGTTGGAGGTGTAGGTGCGTCCATGGGGATGATGTTGGGATGCTCCGCATCATCTCCCCTACCTTGGGGAAGATCCATCCTCGGATTGAAATCCTCATCACCATGGTAGGGCGAGAGATTTTGATGTTGAAGATGCCACTCACGGAGTACTTGTCACGAGGTTTGTCGATCTTGTATGCGTTGTTGTTGTAGCGTGCAAGCACCTTGAATGGTCCATCCGCGCATGGTCGAAGTTTGGACTTGCGTTCTTGGGGAAAGCGGTCCTTGCGGAGGTGTAGCCACACGGGGTCTCCAATGTTGAATATCATTTTGTGCTTGTTTACGTTGAGCTTCGTCGCAAGGCGTTGTACTTGGCACTCGATGGTGTTTCTTGTATCTTCATGCACCTTCTTGAGATGGGTCGCTCGTGCACTTGCGTCCAAATTGATGCACTCTTGGAGTGGAAGAGGGGGAATATCCAATGGTTACAAAGGGTTGAATCCGTAGACGACCTCGAAGGGGGACTTGCTGGTTGTTGAGTGTCTTGCTCGGTTGTAGGCGAACTCGGCGATAGGTAGGCGCTCCTCCCACTCCTTGATGTTCTTCTTGATGAGTACTCGAAGTAGAGCGGAGAGTGTGCGGTTTGTCACCTATGTTTGGCCGTCGGTTTGAGGATGGTAAGCCGTGGAGAAGAGTAGCTTGATTCTGAGCTTGGCGCACAGGGTCTTCCAAAAGTAGCTAAGGAACTTGACGTCGTGATCCGAGACGATAGTCTTTGGCACACCATGTAGATGCAATATTTCCCTACAAAATATATTAGCAACATGTGAAGCATCATCTATCTTGTTTTAAGGAATAAAATGTGCCATTTTTGAGAAACGGTCCACAACAAAAAATATTGAATCTTTCCCATTTCGAGTCCTAGGCAAACCAAGTACAAAGTCCATGCTAATGTATTCCCATGGTTGGTATGGAATTGGTAGAGGCATATAGAGGCCATGAGATTGAGCTTTGGACTTAGCTTTGTGACATGTAGAGCATCGGTTGGTGAAACAATTGACGTCCCGAAACATCTTAGGCCAAAAGTAGTTCTTCTAGAGCATGGCGAATGTCTTGTCGCGTCTGAAATGTCCCATTAAGCCTCCTCCATGAGATTCCTGCAAAAGCAACAAACAAAGAGAAGACTTGGGGATGCAAAGTTTGTTAGCTCTCATAAGATATCCATCTTTGATGTAATAGCGTTCCCAAGATGTATGCGACAAACCTTGGCATAAGGAGTAGCAAAAGTTGCATCATGCTCATACATGTCTTTGATATGCTCAAAGCCAATGACATCTAACTCAAGTTGTGTAACAAGCATGCATAGGCGAGAAAGAGCATCTGCTACGATGTTTTATTTACCCTTGATGTACTTGATGACATAAGGAAAAGACTCAATAAACTCACTCCATTTAGCATGACGCTTGTTCAACTCGGTTTGACCCTTAAGATACTTGAGAGTCTCATGATCGGTATGAACGATAAACTCATGGGGATGAAGGTAATGTTCCCATTCATGCAAAACATGGACTAAAGCATACAGCTCTTTGTCATAGATGGGGTAATTGAGTTCCACTCCAGAATGTTTCTCACTAAAGTAAGCTATGGGGCGCTTTTCTTGCGTTAACACACCTCCTATGGAATTACCACTAGAATCACAATGAATTTCAAAAGGCTTGTGGAAGTTGGGTAAAGCAAGCACGGGAGCATGAGTAAGCAAATTCTTAAGCTCCCCCCCCCCCCCCCCCCCCCCCCCCCCCCCCCCCCCCCCCCCCCCCCCCCCCCCCCCCCCCCCCCCCCCCCCCCCCCCCCCCCCCAAAGCAACAATAGAAACCCGCAAGGCCAAGAAAACAACGCACTTGATGCAAGTTGGTTGGTTGTGGCCAAGTCTTAGTAGCATTGATCTTGGACTCATCATCATGAACACCCTTGGAGGAAACAACAAAACCCAAGAACACGAGCTTATCAACACCAAAAAGGCATTTCTCCATATTAGCATAGAGGCGCTCTTTTCTAAGAGTTTGCAAAACGGTGCGGACATGGGTGACATGCTCTTTGATAGATTTGCTAAACACAAGAATGTCATTGAAGTAGACCACAACAAATATACCAATGTAAGGGCGAAAGACATGATTCATAAGGCGCATAAAAATGACTAGTGCTTCCGAAGACCCATAGGCATGATTAGCCACTCATACAATCCAAACTTGGTTTTGAAAGCGGTTTTCCATTCATCACCCTCTTGTATGCGGATTTGATAGTAACCACTCTTAAGGTCAATTTTGGAAAAGATAGTGGCACCACTAAGCTCATCAAGCATATCATCTAGGCGTGGAATGGGATACCTATAGCAAACGGTGATAGCATTGATAGGTCGCCCCCCCCCCCCCCCCCCCCCCCCCCCCCCCCCCCCCCCCCCCCCCCCCCCCCCCCCCCCCCCCCCCCCCCCCCCCCCCCCCCCCCCCCCCCCCCCCCCCCCCCCCCCCCCCCCCCCCCCCCCCCCCCCCCCCCCCCCCCCCCCCCCCCCCCCCCCCCCCCCCCCCCCCCCCCCCCCCCCCCCCCCCCCCCCCCCCCCCCCCCCCCCCCCCCCCCCCCCCCCCCCCCCCCCCCCCCCCCCCCCCCCCCCCCCCCCCCCCCCCCCCCCCCCCCCCCCCCCCCCCCCCCCCCCCCCCCCCCCCCCCCCCCCCCCCCCCCCCCCCCCCCCCCCCCCCCCCCCCCCCCCCCCCCCCCCCCCCCCCCCCCCCCCCCCCCCCCCCCCCCCCCCCCCCCCCCCCCCCCCCCCCCCCCCCCCCCCCCCCCCCCCCCCCCCCCCCCCCCCCCCCCCCCCCCCCCCCCCCCCCCCCCCCCCCCCCCCCCCCCCCCCCCCCCCCCCCCCCCCCCCCCCCCCCCCCCCCCCCCCCCCCCCCCCCCCCCCCCCCCCCCCCCCCCCCCCCCCCCCCCCCCCCCCCCCCCCCCCCCCCCCCCCCCCCCCCCCCCCCCCCCCCCCCCCCCCCCCCCCCCCCCCCCCCCCCCCCCCCCCCCCCCCCCCCCCCCCCCCCCCCCCCCCCCCCCCCCCCCCCCCCCCCCCCCCCCCCCCCCCCCCCCCCCCCCCCCCCCCCCCCCCCCCCCCCCCCCCCCCCCCCCCCCCCCCCCCCCCCCCCCCCCCCCCCCCCCCCCCCCCCCCCCCCCCCCCCCCCCCCCCCCCCCCCCCCCCCCCCCCCCCCCCCCCCCCCCCCCCCCCCCCCCCCCCCCCCCCCCCCCCCCCCCCCCCCCCCCCCCCCCCCCCCCCCCCCCCCCCCCCCCCCCCCCCCCCCCCCCCCCCCCCCCCCCCCCCCCCCCCCCCCCCCCCCCCCCCCCCCCCCCCCCCCCCCCCCCCCCCCCCCCCCCCCCCCCCCCCCCCCCCCCCCCCCCCCCCCCCCCCCCCCCCCCCCCCCCCCCCCCCCCCCCCCCCCCCCCCCCCCCCCCCCCCCCCCCCCCCCCCCCCCCCCCCCCCCCCCCCCCCCCCCCCCCCCCCCCCCCCCCCCCCCCCCCCCCCCCCCCCCCCCCCCCCCCCCCCCCCCCCCCCCCCCCCCCCCCCCCCCCCCGCACTCGTAGGACTTGTGGCCTCGGCCTCCGCAAGTGAAACACTTGAAGGAACTCGTCTTGATGGTCTCATCGGTTGGGGTTGATGATGATGAAGCTCTCGGCTTGAAGTTGCCCATAGTAGGGTTGCTTGCAGTTGGCGAAGCTTTCTTGGAAGTCGACTTGTCGATGTTGGAAGTAGAAGGTCTTGTAGTCGGTGTTGGAGTCATTGAAGCTTGGTTATTGGATAAGCCGTAGGACTTGGACGAGAACTTGGCATACTTGAAATCATGTTGCACTTGGCATTCCGCTTTGGTAGCTTGGTGCACTAGCTCGATGAGATTTGAGTATGGTTGGAAGTCGGCGATCTTCTTGATAGGATGATTGAGTCCATTCAAGAAATGTGCCATTGTTTGCTCATCATCTTCCGTAACATTGGCTCGTATCATGGCAATCTCCATCTCCTTGTAGTACTCTTCAATGCACTTGGTTCCTTGCTTGAGTTGTTGGAGTTTCTTGAAGAGATCGCGGTTGTAGTAGGTAGGTACGAAGCGTGCTCTCATGACATCCTTCATTTGCGCCCAAGTAGTGATGAGTGGTTCACCTCTTGCCTCTCGGCACTCAATGACTTGTTCCCACCAAATGAGCACCTAGTCTTGGAACTCAAGGGATGCCATTGCGATCTTCTTCTCTTCGTCATAATTGTGCAAAGGAAAATCTTGTCAACTTTCAATGCCCATGAAAGGTACTCTTCAGGATCGTTTCTTCCGTTGAACTTGGGCATGGTGAACTTGAGCTTGCCGTAGCGTAGCTCTTCATTGTGTTGGGGTCGGGGATGATGATGCCCATGTTGTAGATGATTGTTCACCTCGTGGTGCTCTTGACGTGGAGGGTTGTTATCCTCATGTTGTTCTTGTCGTGGAGGATTTCCATTGTCTTCATGCTCTTGATGAACTTGATGGTGCTGGCGAGCTTGTGGAGGATCTTCGCGAGCTCGAAGAGGAAGTTGACGATGCACGCGAGCGTGA